>NIPM01000207.1:21016-272336 GCA_002738285.1 Holacanthella duospinosa | reverse complement strand
GATCGAATTGTCTTATTATCTGCGCACGAGAGAATTACCCTTTATGACTTTCGAGCGAATGGAGATTGGTTAAAGTGTTTCGATAGAATTTTGCATTATTTAAGTGCTTATTTCAAAGTCAATAGAACCCAAATGGGACCCCATAAATGGCTTGGTTTTATTGGATTACTTTTTTATTAAAACTTACCAAGTTAATAACAATTATTCAACGAGCTTACTGGGTTCCATTATATAATTTTTAATAATTAGTTATTTAAACCCGAAATATAATTTTTCACGACTGAGAAATTTATAGCGAAATACCATTTTGCAAAATCTAACAGTTATAAACAGATTTCTATCCACTGGCTTAACGTTTCACCAACCTTAAAGTAAGTTTACTATTGAGAGGAAGCGTTTATAAAATTTTTTCGTTTTTTAGTCTATTGAAGTATTTTAGTGTAACTCTCAGCGACTTTGCAGGTGCAAAACGGAATTTGCCCTCAGAGTCGCATTGAATTATCTTAATAGTGATCTAAATGAGTAAATAACTCAAGTCTTTGGGGACTTGTGAACACAAGTTTAACACAAGTCTAACCATAGTCAACATCTTAATCTTGCATATTGGGAATTTCATACTCTGACACGTACGCGCGAACCTTACATCTTCTCGGGGCGATTTAAAGAAAATTGGAAAAACATGCCCTGTTAGTAGGCTTGTCATGTGCAAAATCTGAAAAAATTAGCTAGATGGGAACATGACCAAAATTAAAATTATCTGCGCATAGTCGCCCCATGCCTCATGTGTTAATTTTGTTTGGAAAAAATGACTTAACTCAGCGATAAAATTTTTTTTAGAAATTTCCTTTTACGGGGTAATGTAGCATTAGGAAATGCACTATTTGAAATAATTGAACCGAATATCCGAGCGAAAAAAATGAGGTATGCTTTTCTGCATACCATCCTTTCATATTGGATTTTTAAATACCTAGCGCACATGCGTACGTCTCAACCGTCTCAAATGTCTCAGAGCACATTTTGCAGCAGTACATTTTGCAATTCGATAATTTCTACCGATTCCACGAAATGTTCCTACTCCAAAAATCTCAACGGTCACTCTCACACGACGGCCATCCCATAGTTTTTCTGGTTTACCAAACTTGGCAGTTTCAGGTTCGAGTTCAAGTAGTTCACGGATTGGTGATTTTGGAACATTTTGACTGAATTGTTCTGAAAAAAAAAAAGAATGATTAACACAATTTTTAGGTCTTATGTAGGATTTAGTTGAAAATTTTTATCCTACCAATTTCACTCTTCATGATTTTGTAATAAACTCCCCAAACAGCATCTAGTGACATTCCAGAATCCAAAAATATTGCTCCCGCTACAGACTCAAATACATCTCCAAGTGCTTTTGGAACTTCAATGTCTTCTGCTTCTTCACATTCCTCTTCACCCATCAAGTAATACTATGAAAGTGACAAACAATTAAGCCAATAATACTCTAAAATTTATCAGTAATATTTTACATCTTGTGTCAGGGTGTGAGCATGCTGTTCTTGAAAAGTAACAAACTTTTGTAACACAGTCGCCAGACCTGGAGATGAATGTCGAAAATACATATGAAATCCATTTTTAACGGCGAGTGATGCAAATATTGTATTATTGACCAAGGCTGATCTCAAATCTGTCAATGAGCCTGGTGAATGTTGACGTTTGTCTTCATATAGATGTCTTGTTATCAAATAATCTTTTCCAAATATAATATATTACAATTTGAACAATTATAATTATTTAACAACAAGTTGTAATTTTATACCTAAAATAGCATCTCCGAGAAACTCAAGTCGTTGGTAACAATCCGTCAAGGTATTTGGTGTATATGACGCATGCGTAAAAGCTTGAAGTAGATAACTCCTATCCCGAAACTTATATTCAATAAATTCTTCAAATTTGTCATAACCCTACAAAAATTTTAGTTTGATAGTGTATCTTGATTTATAGAAAATCATTTCATAAATTATTGTTAAAATACCTTCAGTAAAGTCTCCAATTGAGTCTGACACGTTTGACTGTATTTGAGCAGTGGTGACTTTGGTGGTTTGAGAACAGAAAACAAGATGACATCCTCTGTTGGTGGAATAGTCATATAGAAAATTGAATCTGATGTATCTGAATTATCAGGTAATTGATCCTTGTGGATTACAGTTGACGGTAGAACTCGCATCCCCAGCCATGACATAAAGAGAAGGGCTCCATATGGACCCGCCGATGTCAGATATGCGCCAATAAGAGCTTCAACACAATCTGCAATGGATTTGTCAGGAATTGATTGTTGTGTCACGAGATTATAAGGGATAAACTCTGTATCCATTTTGAGTGTATTATTTTTAAGTGCGTGTTCAATTTCAGAAGATGAAAGTCCTTTCAGAGCATTCACCTGTAGAAAAAATTTTACAAAAAGGTATGTTTTCAGTAGAAAGCTTAAGTATAGGTTACTAGTAACCTATTTCAAATCATTTGTGTCATTTTTCTATCAACTTACTTGAGCCATTGAAAAGTTTCCAGTCCCCAGTTCAATTTGAGATTGAATCAAGGCTTTATCCAAATCTTTAGGGATATGATAACCCGGCGGCAACCAATTGTCATGTGGCTCAAACTTAGCCGACACCATAACTCCTCCCAAACCACGTCGTCGGCCTAATCGATACAGATGGACGTTACTCACCTGTAGTAAATAAATATATAGAGATTTTAATTAGTCAGACTTATTGGAAACTGAATTAACTCTACCTGTTTAGATCTCAAGTGACTCAATTTCCCTTCATGTATTGATTCATATGTACAAAACAAATATGAAGTGATTGCATACTTTAGAAACGAATCACCAATTGTCTCCAACCTTTCCAAATTTTCTAAATACAAAAAGAAAAATAGAAATGTATAGAACATATCAAAATTATGTTAAAATTATAGGAAAACTCACGCCCATCGTTTGCATTGGACATGGTAAGTGCTTGTAAAATTTGGCAAGGACTTGGTCCACAATGTTCCTTTAGGGCCGGATTGTAGTCAAAACTAAAACTGGTTGAATTAATAGAAGAAACTTGTAAATAATTTTGATGTTCATTTGACAACTTTTCTTTTTCAGTTCCAAGGTCTTGGTCAAACTCAATTGGAGGATTGATTGGAGTTTTCTCAAGCAATTCTGCATAGAAGACGTCTGCTTCATGTTGAGTTTCTTCTTGAACAATTTGTTTTCTTGTAGCACGTGGCGGAAGCTATTAGGCAATAAAGTAATTCAGAATACCATTCTTCAACACTATCAATTAGTTATCTTACCTTTGTAATTTCATTCCAATTAACAATGTGATGAATTCCTTTTATTCTGTCATCCACTCGACGTTCAAATTCTTCCCTAAGTGCTGTCTCCTTCTCAAAAGAAGTTTTTAATTCTACATCTTCATCTAAAGTATCACATTTCGACTCCCCAGAGCTTCCACATTCATCCATAGTCCACCATAAGTCTTCGCTTGTTGCCCAGTCGTCACTGGGTCGATAATCGAAACCTTCACCAAACTTTCTCTTGTCCATTGCCTCAGCTGTATTTCCCTCAAATTGAATTTTTAGATTATTGTCTCCGTCCAAATACGATCCATCATCGGAACCACTAAGGTCAGAGTTGACAGACATATTGTCATCGTCATTCCCACCACCACGTTTTGGATTATCCAAATCCTCAGGTGGCTCAAAAGCACCTCGATCCCACACTTCACCCCAATGCGTTGGGCTTCCATAGAGCGCACGATGGACTTTATGATTAAATCTAGAAGCAAATTAAAAACCAAAAGTAATCTACAATAGGTAAATACGTTTCAGATGAAGCCTTCTAAATGTAATCGTCTTACAATTTTGATCGTCCACCCCATGTCCAATTTTTGTCTAACATCATCAAATTTGATGGTAGGGCTACATTAGGATCCAAAAGTTCATCCTCATCCTCATCATACTCAGGCTCACTATATGTTACCCCAGAAGCCATTTCGTTAGTCCATGTCCCAATTTCAAGTTCAGGCTGGCGACATTTTTTCATTTCTTCATTCAGGATTTCGTTCAATGATTTTCTGTGTGTAAAAAACAATAAGAAATTGTTAAGGTTATGTTAATTTTCTAATCCATCGATTATAAATACCCAGCATGTTTCTTATCATTGAGAAGCAAGGATTCGGCTAGTGTCACACCGGCAGGCTTCTCTTCTTTTGCCGCTTTTTCGAAACCGCTTAACTCCTTTTGTTTCTTTTCTTCTGGAACTTTTGCTGGTTTTAAAATCTCTGGTGGCTTCTCTATCGTTGGAGTTGAAATTTCAGAAGATTCGGTAGCAGTGGGGTTTGACGGAGAAACTACTTCATCTTTCAATATAAATTCCTCGGGTACACCTTTAACAGGCAAGGGCTCTTTCACTTTGGCTGATTTCGTTACTTTTGTGTCCTCATTATTCGACATACCGAAAACTTCTTGAAGGGACCAACCAAAACTGAGTGGTTCCCATTTGAAATCATCTGGAACTCTTATCACTCCTAAACCCCTAACTTGAGTTGCCACAACAGAGCGGATTGTGTTTGCCAACAGTAAAGAATTTACCCTGTACAGTATACATGGTAGACAAACTGCCTGGCGCCATAAAGAGGCTGAAAATGGATGAATAGAACAAAGTTCTGGAACCTATATTAAAAATAGTAAATGTATAAATTTCCCATTAATGGAGCGTTTAGGATGAACACGATGTGAAACGCACCAAAATTTGTTTTTGTTCCAAGTTTTCACGCTTAGCTCGTTTTGTTGTTTCACTGCTTGTTGGAAGAGCCATTCCTTTTCGATTGACATAACGCGGTGTCAGAAAGTTCAATCTGGCTGATGTATGATCCACGTCAAGTAGTGGTTGCTGAGCATCTTGTATTGATAAATTGTACTTTCGGTTGTAGTACTCTTCAAATGTCTTAAATTCACAGCCTGAACAAAATCAAAATTCGATAAACGTCCTTTTATTTTGTGAAGTCCTAAAAATTTGTCAAATTTTCTAAAAAAATTTGTCAAATTTTCTAAAAAAAATTTTTAATAAGCTTGCCTGGAAATTGTGACCTCGGTGTCAAGTTGACACATATCTCCGCTACATAGAAGAATTGAGGTTGATCGTTGTTCCTATACCAGGGAGTAACGACGGCATCTATATATTCCTCACGCTGAAATTGGTAAGTCTTCCGTTCTTTTTCAGGTAATCCAGATGGTCTAAGGACATCCTTTTCCTTCCAAATTCGATCTACAAAGTCCCAATCCAATTGGACGGAATTGATGGGTGTGTCCTCCCACCTCTTCCCAATTGCTTTCAACGGAACAACAAAATAGGAATTCTCTGAGGCCTCTGGATCAAAGAGTGTTAAGTATTTGTCCAATCTCAGAACGGATGTGAAAGCGTAATGATGAAAAGTTGAAAGTTTTGATAATTTTTCCGTTGACATTGGATATAGGCTTGGATCATCTGTTACTTGGACCTTCAAACAACGATGAATTCATTACAAATGTTTACCGAGATTATTAACTTTTCATAACTATTCTCCTTACCAACTCTACATGGACTTCACCACACCTGGTATAAATCGGAAATGATGGAATTGGCGGCATTTCTTTCGACAGAAGTATTCCAAATGATTGGGATGCTACTTCTGGTGGATGTAATTTTCTACCTCGTGTATTTTGATCCTCTGGGAGTGGACAGGTGAGGACCATTTTCAACCAATATAGGAACAGAGGTTTAGACGAACTCGGCAAGCAATGAATTAATTCTGGTGACAGTTGCTTATCATAATATTGACGGCGTCTCGTACTTCCTGGTCTACAAAAATTCAAAAATTTCAGGTTAAAAATTAGCACACAAAAAATAAAAAATCAGCGTATAATTTCAAAAATTTACCTAAATTCTCCATACACATCTTCCACGGAATCATCTCCAATACACAAATCCGGCTCTTGTGTCACACCCTCCTTTCCTACAGGCATTAGCATATCATCTAGCTCACTGTTTGAATGTAGAACGAAAACGGTCTGAAGTGCGACTGCTCTCTTTGCTAATTTGTCTGTTGGCATCGGGATTCCCTATTCCAGATAAAACAAAATCTATTACGGAAGATACTCAACTTACATGTTGATTCATCTTATTACAGTTATTGGCCATTTCACAGGTGAATTAATTGGAAGTCTCAAGGAACAAGAGTAAAGTTTTTCCGAATCCCTCTCAATTTCTGACAAAGTCCAGGCAGGTGTGAGTCGAGTGAATGTGTCGCTTGGAAGTCGGGCACAGTATCTGTTAATTGTTGAGATCGAGTTTGCTAAACTTGCAGATTTGAATTGTGGGAATTTTCTAATCAATTCTAATTCCATTTCGTTCGTCCATGGAATCGCAGCTGTAGGTTTGGAAATAACGGTGTGTGAGAGTAAAGTTTCCTCTACAATCTTATATGTTGCGAGTTGTCGCAAAGATTTGGAGCGATCAGGCTCTTCTGTGAAGATGTAATACTCAGCGTCGAAACCTTGAGCTCGTCCCTGTGAAGTAAAAGTTAAAAAACATAATTTTTTGCGTATTGACTGATACTCTAGTTCTTGCTCACTTTAGAAAAAAGATAGGACCGGAAAGAAGTGGATTCATCAAACCGGATGACGAGATTCGCTTTCGGCAATTCAACACCATCTTCTAGGAGTGAAGTTCCAATAAGGAAATTTGCTTCTCTGTATCTAAATTGCCTCAATGATTCCTCTCGTTTCTTGTATTCTATTTCAGCTTCTTTGGATTCTTTGTCATATTCTGGATTCAATGGAATTGCAATTGTGGGACTTAGGCCAACGAGTTTTGCATCAGTCTCAGCTGCTTCTTTCAAGAAATGATACCTAGAAACCAGACCAAACCCAAAAATACTAATATGGAATAATTCAGACAGAAATTATCAAATTAAGTTTTCAATTACTTACAAAAGTCTTGCACTAAATCGATCTTCACAAAGAAGCAAACCACATAAAGTATCTTCAGCTTTAGCAAATCTCGTCCGTCGCTGAACTCTCGCACTTTGAGTATGATTGGATTTTTCGTTATCTCCAATCCTTCCTTCCAGACATCCATTTGGTATTTTTTCTTTACCTTGCATTGAAATTGACATTGAGTGCGTAGCATTGGCTACCGTTGAAACTAGCTCAATTCCATTTTCTTGGTTTGCTTCAGTAGTGGTATCCTCAGGTTCAATAGAAGTTCTATTTGGAGATAAATTCTTCTGATCCTTGTCAGGCTTAACTTCTTCTGAATCAAGTTTATCGACACCTTTGACTAATTTATTCTTATGCCTGTCGGTATCAAACCTTGTCTTGTAATGTCTCCGCCTTCCATGGTATCTTCCACCTCTGGCAGCAACTGCTTGTTGTTCCGCTTGTTTTTGCTGTTCCAAGTAATCAGCAACTGTGAGCTCACCCTCGGACTCATCTTCATTTTCTTCTACCGGTAGTGGTTGACTTTTCGACTCGTGAGGTGTAGTTAGGTCGAATCTTCGTAAAATGTTAAGAATACCCACAAGTTTTGGTGTTGAAAAATTTTCAAGCACTTCTAAAGGTTCAAGCTCGTCGAAAGCTTGGTTGAAAATTCCTTGCATCCAAATTAGGCGTGTATGAAGTGCACCAAGGAGAAGATAATGTCGTACATACGGCACTTGTACCTTTAAATAAAGAGAATATTTAAGGCTAATTTAATAAAATTTAATAAGTTAATACAAGTTAAAAATTTACCTTTAAACCCACAACTTTATTGTTTAGAAGGAAAATAGCTCTGCTCGCACACCACGGTCCCATTGAATCTAAAATCAATTCAAATTCACGTAAAACTGCCAACGGTGCAGTTTTTGGATGTGGGATCCTTCGTAGTTCATCAGCCAATGAGTCATCGTCCCCATCTTCGTCGTCACAGTCGACATTGATTGCTGGAGGTTTTTCCTTTATAAGTTCTTGGAACTCATTGAGAGTATAGCCGAGTGATGCTGCAGGATTAAAGTTATGACTATTCAGAAAGATTTTAAAATGATCGATCATATTTTTAGCTTCTTGAATCAATTTTACTGAAACTTCTGAATGAAGATGTGGGCCCACTGGAATGATTCGTTCAGTCGGAGGATTTGAATATCTGCAAACAGACAAAAACATTTCTATCACAGTATGTTTGATATAATTCCACAAATTCTTTACCTTAGAAGCGCTACAATGTCACTAGTAGCATCTACTTTTGCTTCACAAAATTTCTCCAACTTTCTGAATGTCTCTTCCATTCTCCAGAAACCCGTGGCCTCATTCCCATAATAATGAAGTAATGAAATACTAAGGAACACCAATCGAATTGTCTCCTTCGTTTCGATTGTCGTCAGTCTTTTTTGATTCCATGACCTATACAAATAAATGTTTGTATAAATAAAATTCATCCAAACTTGATTAATTATTAATCGTTTGACTATATCAGACAGAACTTACCGAATTCTATTTAAAATATTTCTAAGGCTGGAACGAACTTCGACACGAGTGAGTACCTCATGAACATTAGCAATTACAACGAGATTCAAGTTTTCAATAAAACTTTGATCAAAGTTTGGAGATTCATCCGAGATTAGTTCAAGGAAAGTATTTCGACTACAGATAATAACAGAAGAACAGGACACACACTTGTCTTTGTATTCTTTTGCAGATTTGATATGTGTAGTAGGTAGAGAGGTCAGGATTTCAAATGGGAAACCAATATTCTTTGCCTTGGTTGATGGACTCTCGCCTATTTTTTCTTTTCCTTTCGTTGATCCCAAGAAATCTATATCATTCTCATCTTGAACGTAAACTGAAATTCCATTAGATCTAAAACGACAAAATCAAAATTTAATTGATAATTGAGCAGATCAGTGAATCAGTATAGTATTTTATGAACAAAATTACTGGTAGTAGAACTCTTTGAAGAGCATAAAGGATAAGAAGTTTTTCGCCGGTGGTGGAAGGCAACATCCAACGACATCGTGTTTTTTGGCGACATTCAAAATCTCAACTGGAAATTCTTGTGGTGTGAAGAAATCTGAATAAACGTCAAAATGGAAGAACGACATTTTTCACAACTTTTAGTTACAAATTTTAACAAAATTAATAAAATTAACCAAAATTGTTGTAATCACATCACACAAAAAATTTCAACATCGACACTCAACTTTCCCTCGCAGTACACAATAACACAATAACAAACTCTAACAAAAGAACCCAACTCTGAAAAGAACAATAGAGGAAAAAAAATTGAAAAAAAAATTTAATTTACGGAAATGACCAAGGCTTAAACGATTTTGTTTACTAGAATGACGAAACTAATAAAATCAAGTCATATTTCTAATGGCGACTCCTCCAAGGGCGCGAAATTTTAAATGGACCAATAGCGTTTGCGAATTTAAAAATTGACTCCTTTTCCCACAGGAGACCACATTGGATTGATTGAACTGTTATAATCAAGGACGCCGTTTCTATGCATTTGCATAATCGAAGCGAAGCAAATCTAATTGCTGATACTTAGGATCTTCACGATTTATTCAAAATGGAGCCGATTAACGCAATGTTAATTCGCATAATAACGCATAATCTCAACGTAAACGCATAATTTATTTTGCGTCGCACTCTTACAGCCTTCAGTACATTTTGTAACATCGTAAGAACACATTGTTGTTTGAATACCAATAATTTGACGATTTTATTTTATCGAACGGATTTAACCTATTTTATTTCAAAAAGTTTGCTAAATCTAGCAATATCTGGGTGCCTTTCTTTGTCGGGGATACTAAATTTTTGAAATTCATGGCTCTAATTCAACTTGTTTTCGATAAAGGAACGTCCGTGGTGCTCATATGTATGCACACAAACTTTTTTGAAGGTATTGATGTGCATCAGAATGTCAATATAATCTTTATAATCAACGTGCATAATATCGCATAATTTTTTTGTAAATGCCGCATAATATTTTTAAATTTTACGCATAAAATGGGCGTCCTTGGTTATAATCATCCCATAATGATTTGTTTATTTTGAATTTGATGTGCTTCAAAAACACGGTTTTCGAGTTAAAATTCAAAAGGACTAAAATAACATCATTTTTTTTTATAGGTACCGCTGCCTCAGGAATTTGTTTTACGAGTGGAAAATACTTCAAGGACTAGACCCATGATAATACTCTCATCAGACTCAAAAGGATGCTAAGTAAATAAATCCGATTATTGCTTAGAATTAAGTACACAAAATTAAATTAAGAATTTTAGTAAGGAACATTAACATCATCCTGAAGTGAATTAGAGTCAGGCTGAATAGAGTAGTGACTCCTTGTCTTCACTCTTTTGTGAATCTAATCCAAGTCCAATTGAATCCGGTAGCTTCATACTAAGTTTCTGATTGGCTGTATTTGTTTTCAGCTTTGCAAACTTTGTTGACAGTAGAACTCCAAATAATGAAGATAATCCACAAAGGCAGAAAATAATTTGATGTAGTCGAGGTGAATCAAAGGAATGAATACCTAGGAGAACTGTACATGTAATAATGTTTAATGGCACGCGAAACCTAAGTAAAATAAAAGATCCAATTAGTTCCTTTTTCTTTTAGTAAATTAGATTTTAATTGAATCATTTACCAGTTCATAATATTTGCACGTAATCCTTCTGGAACAACTTCACCACGAAGATACCCAATTGTTGGAAAATACATACCGACGGACAATTCCAAAAGAATGAAGAATAGATATATCAAAATCATTCGTAATTCCAATACAGAACCATTTGAGGATTCGGAATTTTTAGTGGATGGAGAATCGTATGGATTTGTTAGGACGGAACATGAGAACATGGTAACTGACATAATCCCCAGACAAATTGTAAGAATTTTTTCTGAGTTGTAGCCGACACGATTGAGAAGTGTTGAATATATTGATGAACCCACCATTATTGCAATCATGAAGGATGAGAAAGTGAGTCCTAATGGAGGTGCACCTGGTTTCAGTACTGGTGTCCAAAGGAAAACGAATATATACATATTCGCTTCAAAAATTGATTGGAGGAGACCAAGAGATAGAATCACAGGATTTCTTAGAATTGTTCGAAGACCTTCAATGCATGATCCTTTCCAATGTTTTTGCTGAACCCCATGGTTTTCATCCCATGAAGTATAGATCATTAGAAAGGAGAAGAGAAGGAAAGGAGTTGCAATCATAAAAGGTGAAACTGGACCAAAATCCATTCGATCCACTGCCATGTCTCCTACTAATCCCGCAACAATTGCTAACAGTCCATTGAAGAATGTAGCTTTTGAAAATGTGGTAGAAGTCCATTCCAACGGAAATTTGTGGACAAGAGTATGTTGGTAGAGATACCATGACTCGAACACTGAGAACAGTATTGATGTAGCGATTCCTCCAAGGATTCGACCTAGTAATAAAATAAAATAATACGTTTATAACAAGAAAATTAATTTAATATGTTAAAATTTTGAATTAAATTAGACAAACCTAAGAGCAGCAAATTGAAATCAGGGGATAATTTCGTAAGACATGAGGCAGTGTACATTGTACAGAATACGAGGCATAACTTTTTACGACCAAATCTAAAAATAAGTCAAGTGTAACAAACTATTCTCCAACATTTTCCCAACACCAATAGCGTATTTAATTCTAAACTTACTTGTCAGCTAAGGGTCCTGTGGCTGTTCCAAATGTAACACTGGAAGCAAATCCAGTTAAGAATAGGACAGCAATTTGACCTTGTGCGAAACCATAGTAGCTGTACAGTTGATACACATAAGGACCTACAAATTTTAATAATCAAATATTACTGACGTTGTTTGTGATTATCATTAGTCACTCACTCACTACACGATCAAAGATAAAAAATTTCAATTTAGTAATTTACCCTGGAGCCAATCTGAGAACAAAGCCATGAAGTAGGGGGCAAAATAGCTCCGTTGAAATTTAATAAAGTCGGGGTTTCCCGAACCAGCATCTTGTCCAGAACCATGTGTGAATTTGTAAAAACAATAGGCGACAATCAGGAATGGAAAAAATATTATTTGAATAAGTGTTGTAAGTGACATATTGAAGTCAGAGAATACTTCAGTGATATCATCTGCTGTAATGTACTGCAAAAACTGAAAACCAAAAATATGGAATTGGATTAAGTCAACATGGTACAGACTCACCAATAAAATGTTGATTGTGCAAAGAGAAATGTAACTTGTAACGAGGTATACCGCAATTTATTATTAGTAAAGATATTCGAGTTTGATAAATGTCGCTATTCAATTTAATTCTGACAGTATAACTTTCCTTCTATAGTAATATCCAATCAACAAGCGTCTTTATAACCTTGAGGGCTTGTCATCCATGTAATTGAATTACGGTAAATGAGACTCCTTTACAAAAACTCGATTGATCCTTACTTGACTATTAAATTTGAGGTTTACTTCAACAGTAATTGCTCTTGTCGACCGTTAATTAAATCAAGTAATAACACAAGGCACATCAGAGAAAATGATTATACATTCAAAAAGTTATGTACTAAAATAGATGAGCATATGTTCATCAGTAATGAATTAATCATTTGATTATCCATTATCACGTCTCCAAGCATGTTAAGACGTAACGTTGTTCCAAATCAAATTTCAGCAGTTAACTTGGTTACAACAAAGATTTCACCCACGTGAAATAATTATATTATTAAAAAAAAATTCAAACATTTTACACTAACCGGTTTGAATCCTAAATTTGAAACTCACCGTTATTAGCAGTAAAGTACATCACAGTTGATTCTGATCACT
Organism: Holacanthella duospinosa; assembly: GCA_002738285.1. Lineage (NCBI taxonomy): Eukaryota > Metazoa > Arthropoda > Collembola > Poduromorpha > Neanuridae > Holacanthella > Holacanthella duospinosa. The sequence goes on along the minus strand of NIPM01000207.1, from coordinate 259,463 downwards.
TTATCCAGAATTATTGTAAAAATTGCTGAAATCAGTCCACTAATTAATAAATCTTCTGCCAATGCAATGCCAACTGCAAATGAAACTGGAAAGTGAGTGCTCTGCAGCTGTTATGTTCCACTCTGATGATGACGACGGTGATCCGGATACAATGAACACATTCTTCTTCTCTTCCCTTTTGCTCTTCCTCACTTCTCACATTTTGTAAAGTTCATTAACCTACAAAAATAAAAACAAAACGCTTTGTTTTCATATTCAGAGAGAATTTAATGAAGATTCGAATCAGAAGAGTCCTTGAACAATCTGTTTTTGAATGAGTTAGTGATTTTATTTGTCATATTACTGAAATCATGCATGAACGGCTGATTGAACAACCGAACTGATTCAATTCTTGAAAAGTATCAAAAGATTAAGCTGAGGTAAGATTCATAAGGTAAGGCTCAGACTTACGTGGAAAACACACTTGGAGAATTTGGTCGAACCGAAAACCAACGACGATGGGGAGAGGCTTTCAGTAGAAAATTAGACTGATCGATATGGCGTTACGTCGACATGCTCAGTCTTCTTCTGAGATTCCATATTCCATGCTTAATCAATACACCGCTCCTGCAAACTTTCTGCAACTTTCACTTGGAACAAAACTTAAGAAAAACAAATAAGAAAAAAATCACATGCGACGTGAATTGTTACTATTTGGAGGTGCGTCAATCTGATTCATCTAATTCGGAAATTTGCTTTATCAATAAATTAAATTGATAAAGTTTTGCTTCAAACTTCTACTGTATACATTTCTGATATTCAAATTCCGAATATAAAACAATTACTATTGGCATCGCGTCACTGGAAACAGGTACATTTTAGATTTTAACTATAAAAAAAATTTTAAAGAAGTAGAAAGGAGGAATTAGAATTATTATTGTAAATTTCGAAGAATCAAGTAACGGGAAGTGGTTTAACGAATTCCTCGTAAAAGTAGCTCCACAATAAATTTGGGTTTGGGCTCAAACTTTAGTGTTTAGTTTATTCCCAATTACCCATTTTCAGTGCGGTAAAAGTAAACGGAAAATTGAAGCATGATTTCTATAATCCTAGTTTGAATTCTCACCATTATTGGTCGTATTGTTATAAATAACATACAGATAAATCTGTAAAAATTCAGACAGGTAATTAGAATTTTCAGTTGTTTCTATTCATTTTGAAACTAAGAAGATCTTCCTTTACTTTAATTCAGTGGTTGACCAGTTTGTGAAAGATGTTTTATCACGTCCACCCAGTCATACCCTCGTGGTTTTTCACCTTTTGAATCCACTCGATCCCATTCCTTTCGCTTTTGGCTTTTACTCAGTTGTTCTTTCTTTATCTTCGGTACAGTAACATTTTCATTGTTACCACCTAACTCCTACAGAAAGTAAGAATTTGTTAGAGTATTTAAAAGTTTCTATTTTTGAAAGAAAATTTTCTAATGTCCATTGCTTACTTTGTAGTCACCAGAATCTTGACAATTACTTGCTGAAACTGATACATTAGTAGTAGATTTGACTAATTCCTTTATCATTTCATTATTATCTCGGACCCATTCTATAACAGTATATGTCTGAACTTCTCCCTTGTTATTTTCGGATTCATCCCTAATTAATTTTAGTATTGTTGACTTTTGAAAACCAGATCTGAAAAAAGAGCATTATTTACCATCACATTATTAAAATAAATTACATCTAAATCCGACATGGAATATTGTAATAATTATTACAGGTGTTGATTGTAGAACGCATCAAGATTAAATTGAGGTATTACAGATGGGTAGTCTTCGGGCCATCGAATTTCTAGCAGGAATGATGAGATTTCTCCTTCTTCGCCAAACTTCAATACAATAAACCACATGAAGTTGTATAAAGTTTAGTTATAATCATATAAACAAACATATTAGATCATAAATTAATAATATACCTTATACTGAAATACTGTTCCACTCAACGATTTGAAGCAGTCATCAGAGCCATAAATGGAGTCTAAAACTTCGAATTCTTCTGCTTGCTCTTCCATCGATAATCCTTAGGTATAAACCCAAGTAATTTATTGATTCAATTAATTTAGTTAAACGTGACTGACGTTGAAATCTGGATTTGACTTGACACTCAAAATCAAATCAATTTCAAACAAAATACAATAAATTTTGAATTTGAAGTTTTTTTTAAATTATTATTCCCGCTTTTTTTGGAATTATTGATTTTCTCATCCTTTGCCTTTGGGTTGACCTTTACTTACAAAAGTAATCAATAAAATATATCGTCAAAATTAAATTAATTAAATTAAAATTATGAAACCACTTACTGAAATTCTTCATTCTTCAAAATTTTATTTTCTAAACAAAATTATAATTTTTGAATATCGACAAGGTAAATTCAACAGATTAATTCATATTTTTTGAAAATTTCTGTATCCAAGGAACAATACGAAGCGCGCGAATTTTGAATTGTCGTTGGATCTCACTGTACTCCTGCTCATGCTGGAATGAACGTTTTTAGGAATCCATTATTTATAACCCTCAACGCCTCAACTCAAGTTTCTCTTTCCCTTTGTGGTTTAAATAATTGTTCAATGATGCTTAAACGCTCATTACACATCATATTGCAATGTACAACAAAACAAAATGTACCCGAGTATGAACAATGGAGGATGCAGGTAAACAAAAAATTGGAGCTATATGGTACAAATGAATTTAAGTGCTTTGTAAACTTACAAAGAGTAATTTTCACACTTGGTTGATTCTCCGAGCTTTTATTAGTCACCGACATGGCAAAATTACTTTTTACAAGGTCAAAATCCTAAAGTCAGTGTACTGTCTATTGGTGTTGAGGAAAGTTCAATCTGTTCCGTGTCTCTGTATAATTCTAATATTAAATCTAACAGGCTAAAAATTTATTTAATTTATTTATCATTTATTATTATTATTCACTGTTATTTTAGACGTAAGAATATGTGTGATTCGGGTCTGGATCCTGAAGAAAAAACTACACAATGGTTGGAAAGTGTACTCCAAACGTATTACACTTATTTGAAACGAAAAGATAAGCCTTTGGATGAAAAGGAAAGTATCCCATTGGTCAATATCGCTGTCAGAGAGTTCACAATTGGCGAAGGATATGCCGCAGACACTCGATTGTCTACCCTGAGTGACTTACTCTCCATTAAAGTTTGGTTCAAAGTGAGTATAAACTGTCTACAAAGTTTACTATAATAGTGTGTCTTCTCAATCAGTGTCATCCTTTAAGTAAAATTTTTTGTATATTTTCCATTTTTAATTTTCAGATTGATGATGAAGTGGAGAAGACTGAGCACTTAATTGTGAAAATCCCACCAAATGATTTAGCAGATCGTGAAATGGCCCATATGGCGCAAGTGGATAAGCGTGAGATTCATTTTTACACCGAAGCTCTAGTTGAAATGCAGGTAATCATTCTTTATTTATTTAGATGTTAAATGAATCAAAAATATTAAGCTTAAACTTTTATTAGGAATTTGTTACCGAAAGGAAAGCAGAAATAACACTCAGTGTACCAAAGTGTTACTTTGCAAAATATAAAACTTCGAATGTTACAGACAATTTACTAGGCTCAGGATTTGCTGAAGCAGAGTCTGTCCTTGTTCTAGAAGATATTCGACCTTTGAACTTTGGCATGAAAGACTGCAGTATTGGACTAACAATTCCAGAAACTCGAGCGGCTTTACGTGAAATTGCAATTTTTCATGCCGTATCCTGGGCAATGCAAGAAGTTTTAGACGTACCACTACATGAGAAATGGGATTTTTCTTATCGTCCACGAAAAGCTGCAACGGCCTACAAAACCTTGGTAGAGCAAGGTTTTCCAACACTTGCAGGATTTTTAGAAAAACAAGAACCTGATGGAGTTGATTTACTTCAAAAATTGAAAACACTTCATCCAAGAGCTGCAGATCTTCTTTTTGAACTTCTCGAACCACCAAAATCACCCATACCTTCATGCTTAACTCATATGGATTTCTGGTGTAACAATTTACTTTTTCGAACATCAAACCCAGACTCTGAAATTCAAAATGGAAATACTGATACACCTCAAGAAACTGAAATAGAATGTCAAATTATTGATTGGCAAACTCTAACCATAAGCAGGCCTACACATGATGTCGCACTTCTATTGTATACTTCTCTTACACCGGAAATGAGACAGGAGAACACAAGTAGCTTACTTCAGTACTACTGGACTGTTTTTCAGGTAATTAATCAAATAAATTTCTACTAAAATTAAAATTAGTATATGTCTCCATTTGAAAGAAAAAAAGAATTTTTTTTTAGGAAACAGCAGAAAAATTGGCTGTCGAAGTCCCATTTGACTTTACTTGTATCGAAGCTGAGTTCAAGAAGAGTCAATTGCTAGCTCTGTTACTGGTGATAGGTTCGATTGATTTAGCATTGGATGCTGATGCTACAGAAACCAGGCTCATGAATGCCCTTCGTGATATAGCAAAAGAGGGTTTGATTTAAGGCTTAGGTTTACTTTGTCTTCTTTGTAAATTAGATTCAATGTCATTCCTCTCTGGAATTGGAGTAAGAAGAAACGATAAACTTCCTTTAGGTATACTTTACTCAGTTGTCAGTAGGACATAATAGGCTGACTTAAGGGCCATGCTCCAATAATTAACAATGTCTCATTGTTCTCTCTGTAGAACAGGAAATAATTATTCTTCCACTCTTTGCTCACAGCTTATAAATTTTAATTGTTTTACCTTGACGTAGAAATCCAATCACATACAAATACCAATGGGTTGAATAAAAGTAACGTCTTAGGTGTCACGACGCTATGTTCGAATCACTTCATTAGGTCAAATTTTGACAAAGGTCAAAATTTTAGTCAAAGCTAGTACAATTTCCTTTGAAGACATGGCGACATGGTGTGAATTTCCGAAAATTGTTAGTTTTTTTTTCTTTTACCATATTTTAATTCTTCACTACTATTATGATTTTAAACTAATTAAAATTTTAACTTTTTCTTTTGCTTCATTTTTAGCTTCTAAGTTTTTGCTTCCAGAATGAAGTACTGTTACTTCATTATTGGAATCTTAAGTTTAGAGTTTGGGTTCGGTAAATCCTTAGAAGAATTCAAACCTGACCCTCTACATGTGGATGATATCGAATTTTTACGCTTCCTTCCTGACGGTGACATCATGAAGACTTCATTTGTTCCCTTAATCAACCGTAAGTATCCATAACATACTAAATATCTATATCCAATTTACAAAAACTGGCAGTAGGTAAGTATAATGTCAATGTTTAATTTTTTTTTTTTTTTTTTTTTTTTTTTGCAGATGATGATAAACCAGTTGGTCGATTTAAATTTCCTGAGTCAAGAATTGTTGGAGGACGATTTGCACTTGAGTCTGAAGCACCATATCAAGTTGCCATTGTTAGGAGTGGTGGTGGTATCATTCATTGTGGTGGGACACTCATAGATTCTCAAACAGGTATTTATATTATTATCTAAAAATTTTACTTAAAATTATTATTTTTAATTGATTTTAACTGATTTGAACAGTTGTAACTGCAGCACATTGCTTCTATGACGGTAGAAGAAAACTAAGTCATGCTAAACTGTTGGATGAGTATGTCTTCATGATTGGAAAAATTGATCTTCAGAACAATGAAGCAACTGAATCTTTAAATTTAGCTAAAGAAATTGTTCTACATCCTGACTACAATCAAAAATATAGTTGGAACGATATTGCTATTGTTAAGTTTCATAGATCAATTTGCTTCAATAAAAATATCAAACCTATGGCATTACCAATTCCAGGGACAAAACCAACAGGTCAGATCAACTTAACAACATTTTTTTAAGAATCTACTAAAAGTTACTACTAATTAAATTTTAATTTTAACAACTTTCTTTGAATTATTTTTATTTAGGTACGACAAAAATAAGTGGGTGGGGTCATACAAAAGTCCGACAAGTTGCAACTCGAACTACTCAGCGTAAAGTGAACACATTTTCACCGCATTTGAAAATTGCTGAAATTCAAATTATATCAAAAACCATTTGTACTGAGATCTACGGTGGTGGAACAGCTAATATGGTCGTAGCTCATCGTTCTATCATATGGTAAAGACTAAAATTTAATTGATATCAAACAAGTATTATTTTTGTTATTAATGTTAATTAACTCTTTTGTTACAGCGCTGGAAATTTGTCCGGAGGTACTAAATCTTCTAGTAAACTTTACAATAAATATATTGCAGTTTAAAATTTCCTAATTTTTAATATACAAAAAATTATAGGTGTGGATAATTGCCAAGCGGATTCGGGGTATGCTTAATTTTCTAAGAATTTGGATCGAAAAACTTTCTTACTTCATATTTTTTCAAACGAAAATTTTTATACATTATTTCGTTATGTACGAAATACGATTTGACTGTCGCTAACACGTCTTCAGGCATAATTTATATGAAATTAAGGTAATTTTATTTTATCTTTTTTGTTAAGCACAGGGGTCCGATGATATGTCAATATGAATCAAATGCATCACTACTACCAAACGAATTTTACTTATGTGGAATCGTTGCTTCCGGGATCGGGTCAGTGTACTTATAAATTAATAAATTAAGTCCTTATTCTGATAACTAAATTTATTTTAATTGAATTATTAGTTTTGTCAATAAGGTTTAAAAAATTTTTTAGGTGTGGTCTTCAGAATTTACCAGCCTATTACACAAATGTTGATTTATTTATCAATTGGATTAATCTACATAGACCGAGCACAGGAAACAGTTTGAGGTGAACGAGAAATAAAAAAAAACATTTTTGAAAATTTTTTGAAAAATTATTCAAAGACTTATATTGCTGATTTCAGTTTTTATGGCATCAGAGCTTCAATCTATAAAACTTGGTCGATGTTGAAGATATTGTGTTGGATTCGATTAATTCGTTAATTACTAATGAAAAATTTCATCAGTTAAATCATTATTCTACTCGATTACTTTATAAAGCAATCAAGCGATTAATCCATACCAATAATAATAATTAATTAATAATAATAATTATTATTATTATTAGTACTACTAGCTGTAAAATTCGATTCTTGTACAACTCACTATGGTAATATCGACCAACTTGAACCGAACACAATGACAACAGAGTTAGTTGATATTACATTTAATTTGTAAGGATCTACCGGATGAAATTATTATTATTTTCAAATTTTTTTTTTTTTATGTTTTTTACTCCATTGAAATCAGTAAGGCTACAGAAAAATGGATGAAAATCTAGCTAACTCTAAATCAAATACAACGAGCATTAACTCAAAACCACCAATCTCAATTCAACAATGGATTCAAGATATTCTAGACGAATCGTACATAGATGGTATGGATACACATAATGCTCAGATACATAATCTCTATTTAAGTAGTGGTAATTGACCAATATAAAAATTTTAAATTTGCAGTAGATGACAATGGAATGCAAACCCCTGCGGCTAAATTGAAGAGTTCCGAAGTTTCACTATCTATGCAACAATTTGAGGTCATTGTCCTTGGATTTGAAGTAATTAAAATGACGGATTTTATTTCTTCAGTTGTAACAGATGGAGCACTTAGCACTCTTCTCAGATTAAAAACTCATTTCACGGTAAGTAAAAACAAAAACTAATTAAAAGTCAGAATTAAAAATAAGTTTTGAATAGATGATAGAATAGAAAAAAAATTGAAAAAAATTTTTTTTTCAAATTATTTCTTTCATTGTGTTTAGAATTATTATTTATGGTGGTTTTAGATTTATGATGGTTTGGATACAACTGAGAAATATGATTACTTTATTGTCAAGTCTCCACCGGATCAAGAGGAAGACCGTGATATGGCTTCACTGGCCAAAGTTGATATGCGTGAAGTACATTTCTATACCGAAGTGATTCCTTACATGAAGGTATTTATGAAATTTTTAATATTTAGTTTTATTTTTACCAAAATTTAAAGACCTTCATGTATAGTACTGGATTGCGACTCAAAATGTGAAGATTTTTCTACCATTTGCAAAATGCTATTTTGGTAAAGTTTTCCGACCTCTTGGAAAAAAAGCTATGAAGGATATTGAAGCTAATTTCCCATATGCTGAGTCTGTGATTGTTCTTGAAGATTTAGCTGCTCATGGATATAGTAAGCGGAACTATACCCAAGGACTAACCATTGATGAGGTCAAGGCCACTGTCTTTGAACTCGCCAAAATTCATTCAATTTCATGGATTATACAAGAACAAGGATTTGATGAAGGGCCATTGTTTAAATTTGCACTCAAACCATTGGAAATTGCAGTTCTTTATGATGTAAGATTTGAAATTTTGACCTTATCTAATAATTTCATTCAGAAAAATATAATAAAGATATAAATATTTTGACAAATTTAAGATACTTCTGGGAGGAGGTATGCAAGCTCTCAAGAAGTTTTTAGCTACTCAAGACAACGGAAGTATCATTTTAAGACATATTGTAAATGTTGAAGCCAAACTCCGTGGAACACTAGTTGCTCTCATGGAACCAAGGTATCTAACTAAGATTGACCTAAACTGTAGGGACAACAAACTTTAGGTTGTACTAACCTAACAACCTTAAAAACAACAATAGCACAATACTGTCAAGCAAAGTTAAGGTTTCTAAAAATTGATTTGAATTTTTTTTAAGCATATCACCTGCTCCGACGACACTTACACATATGAATTGTTGGGCTGACAATCTAATGTTTCGTCCAAGATGTTTCGAAAATACTGATAGCGAATTAGATGAGTCCGAAACAAGAAGTAAAATTAAAAGATCTAATTTAGAGTGTCGAATTTTGGATTGGCAATTTGTTGGAAAGGGACGTCCTACACATGATTTGGCCCTCCTTGTTGTCACCTCCATGTCTCCTTTAGACAGACAAAATTACACAGACATAATTTTAAAGTACTATTTTCAAATTTTTGAGGTAAATTAATCATAAAATGTTTGTTTGATAATTTATTATTTTAATTATTATTGATTTACTAATTAATTCAATAGGATACAGCATCACTCTTTGGTCAGCCCTTGTCTTTTGATCTAAATTGTATCAGACAGGAATACAAAACAAGTAAATTACTGGCAGTATTCTTCGTCATCGGATTCATTGATTTGGCATTGTTGGAAACATCAACACAGGAAAGACTTTTGGCCATTTTGGAAGAATTAATTCAAGAAGATCTCATCTAATTTAAACCAAATTCCTTAATTGACTTACTTTCCAGTAAAATTTGGTGTAAACGAAATTATTATAACACAGCAAAAACTCCAATTTAAAAATTTGTCAACTAAATACTGCTTACTGAATACTGAATACTTGTTCAGTTCTCATAAATATACTCCCAAATGCTCAAATATTCTTCCAAAGGACAATAGTTTCAAGTTGAAGTTGAATCATATAGGACCGTTTCCTTGACGACAAAGCTTTTTTTTTTAGCCGGTTTGGTCAATAAATCTGGCCAAAATTAAAATTTTAACAAACCAATAAATATCGCCGACGTCTTTACGCTNGCCGGTTTGGTCAATAAATCTGGCCAAAATTAAAATTTTAACAAACCAATAAATATCGCCGACGTCTTTACGCTACGCTGCGCTGTCGCTTCGTGAACATAATTATTGTCACTGGAGCTGATTAATTTAATTAATTTGGTGAATTTTTCTCCAGACTTCAGAAAGCATCATGAATAGTTCTGGATCCGGTGATGCAAGAGATTCGGCAGTGCTGAACGTNGCCGGTTTGGTCAATAAATCTGGCCAAAATTAAAATTTTAACAAACCAATAAATATCGCCGACGTCTTTACGCTGCGCTGCGCTGTCGCTTCGTGAACATAATTATTGTCACTGGAGCTGATTAATTTAATTAATTTGGTGAATTATTCTCCAGACTTCAGAAAGCATCATGAATAGTTCTGGATCCGGTGATGCAAGAGATTCGGCAGTGCTGAACGTATGTTCATTGGTTTACGAAGAATCTGAATTATTTCAAAAACGAAATAAGCAATGGCTTTCCGAAGTATTGGCTACAAATGCTGGAAAGAAATTTCCAAAAAATTCAGAAATAATTCCTGTACTTCACAAAGTTTTAGTTAAAAAGTTCACCGCTGAGATTTTTCCAGAAGTTGGTGAAAGATCATTCCCTCGGCACCATCCAATCCTAAAATTTCAAGTTGTATCTCAGGTATATTGGCTAAATTTTTTCTAATACCCAATGAAATTCAGCAGAAACGATAATTGACTCTTAATTTTTATTTAAGGTTGAGGGGAGTGTTACTGAATGTACGAATCATCTCATTGTGAAAATCTTGGATGATTCACAACTTGAAGAGGAAGATAACTTCGCAGTTCGTGAATTAAATTTTTATAAAGATGCAATCCCTCATTTGCTTGTAAGTAACCTTCGGTGTTCAGATTAGTCGATGGATATAAGAGTTTTTTTTATTATAAGAACTTGTAATAAGGACCAATGGATATGTAAGACCCAAATGGTCTTAATTTTGTAGACTATCAGTTACTACAAAACTCAAAACTTAATATTTACAACTAATTGGAGTATTGGTACTTTGTAAAAGGATTGGGCAGAATCTCAGGGTCATAAAGTTACCTTAGGAGTACCAAAGTATTACTACGGTAAGTACTTGCAAGAAGGTGACAGGATTGGTTGTTCAGAAACCACAGAGTCAATGGACATGGAGGAACTTTTACTTCTTGATACAATGTCAACTCTTGTGTTGGAAGATTTATCAATTGGTGGATTTCATCCTTCAACAAATAAATCAAGTCTAAGTCGGGAAGAAGGTTGTTCGCTGCTCATTTTTGTCTATTTTTTTTTATAAAAAAAAATTAATAAAATTTTGAATTTGATTTATCAGTTCGATCTGCAATTCGTGAATTGGCACTATTTCATTCACTGTCATGGGCCTATCAACAAATGACTCAAAATGATATCACGCAAGGCTTCAATTTTTGTGAAAATGTTGAAGAATTTGTCAATGGAACAGTGGTAAGTTGGAAGAAACGTGTCCAAGTGGAAAATTTCTGGTCTGCGCATGCGCATGAAATCACTACTAATATTAGTAATTTTTTAGGAAATAATTGAAGAATCCTATCCGAAGTTGACTGAATTTCTTAAGACAAATGTCACTGATGGACACATGCTCCTTGCTCACTTGGATAGTATCAAACTACGTCTTCATTCAACAATGACAGAATTACTTTCTCCACCAATGGCTGAAGAAGGTCCATCATGTCTCCTTCACATGGACTTTTGGACACAGAATTTGCTCTTCCGATCTTTACCTATCCACGGTGGTATTGTTACACAGTGTCGAATTTTAGATTGGCAACATGTCATCTATGGTTCACCGACACATGACATTGCTTGTCTCCTCCTCATGTCAATCAGTTCATCCTATCGTTCTATCGCGACAAATGTTCTACTCGAGTTGTATTGGAATTGTTTCAAGGTAGGTTATGTCTTCAATTTTACTGTAATAAGTTACAAGGTAACAATGTAAGTTAGTGAATTTTATTTTTTTATTTTCCTATAGGAAAATTGCAAGAACTTGAAGGTCAATGTCCCTTATGGTTTTGCATGTATCCAGGCTCAATATGAGAAGAGCCGGCTCCTCCCTCTTCTAATGATGATGGGATCCATTGGTATCGAATTGGATATTCCAACTGCAACTGAGAAGTTTTTGGAAATCTTGCGTGAAAGTATTGAAAAGTATTAGTTTACCTAAATTGAAAACCTTATATAAATTAAAAAAAAATTGTTCTTTTTTTACCGTTTATTGATGTGGTCTATTAGCTTAAGTTCAAAGTGTATTGTATTATGTAAATTTCGATGATTAGTCCAGTCAAATGCTTTTAGTTAAGTTTTTTAGAATTAATTGCTTCATCACTTTGAAAGTGTTGTGTCAGTTTCTTCTTCAATCAGTAGGACAGTTGCCTGTTTTCTTTAAAAGTTTCCGAAAATCCACTTGACCGGAATCTCCTGGGTCAACTTCAAATGATCTAACTTTGATTTTTCTATTGGTAACTTTGATGTCCTGCTTATCCAAAGGTGAAGTTGATATTGAGGACGGTATAACGCAAGTTTTAGCAGTAGCTACCTGGGCAAGACGCGACATGGTAGGTATGATTATGTTTTCTTCTTTCGGAGGTCTGACATTTAAAGGCGGGTGTTTTCGCAAATCATGGATTTTATGTTCGAGGGCTTCCGTTAGTAAGAGTTTTCCAATTTTGCTTAACTTTTTTTCAGGTTGAGGATCCTTTGCTTCAGTTGTGGCAACCACGTCAATTACATTTTGCCATCCGCGTGTAATTTTAGCTGCTCGCTGTTCATTTTTGAATTCTTGAGATTTGAGTCCTTGTTGAATAAGTTCCTTTCGATAAGCAATGATGTCCAAAATATTTTTCTCTCGACGTTTTCTTCCAGCCCAAACATCTCTCATCTGACACTCTACAACTCGAAATGGAGCATCCCAGTCATCCTTGGGACTTTCAGCTGTATTCACTTGGTCGACGCTATTTTGTTTAGCAAATTTCCATTTTCTATAATAACGCTGAAGTACTTGCGCAGCTTCTTCTTCATCCAATCCTTCAGCCTAACAAATAAACAATAATTTTGAACTATTGATTCGAAATGATATTAAATTCAATTGTTACCAAATTAAGTCTAATATATTCGCAGTTACAGCTAGCCCAACATATATTGCTGGATATTCTACTTTTGGAATATTGAATTGGATTGACCTACTCTAGTATTACAGAATTGAGTCTAATATGGCCTATGGTTTAGGTATACTAGTCCAAGTTAAAAATATACTTCGTTTAGATCGATATATCAAATACTTTAGATACAAGCCCGAAATACATTTTAGGATTTTCTACTTTGGAAATAGTATGATACTGAAGACAAATTTCATCTCTACATCATAAAATCAATAAATGTGCACCTGAAGTGCTTCTTTAGCACTTTCTTTGTGCTTATGTGTTGAAACAATTTGCTTAATTCGTTCTTCTAGAATCGGCCCCCATTTCTTTCGAACAATAAATCCTCTGAAATCTGTAGAAATGTTGTGATATAACACTATGTTGACTAGCTAATTTTAGCTTTCGTTCGTTAGGTATCTCTTGAAAGAGCAAGACACTTACGACTTTGAATGAGAATGGCTGCTTTTTCTTCTGCGCTTTTCTCATCTAAAGATCCCATGGCTTCATCAATTCCCAAAATTTGAATTCTGAGCCAACTACTTCGTTCTAATAGAAAGATAAAATCAAAATTGAGTGAAATAATTAATTGTGTAATCATTTTTCTATTGTCAATAAAGTGGGTTACTTCTGTCAGATATTTTTCGTTGTGAAACATAAACTTTAGCTGTATGTCCTTTCCATACTTTTGCTGCTTTTTGGACGGAGACAACTTGTTTGGCAACCATCCACATGCCTTTTTGTAATCGAATTCTAGCAAGCCACCGTCGAATACAAGATTGAACAAAAATTATCCTCCGAATCTAAATGAAATCAATTTAATTTATAAATCATTGAAATTTTATCACTCGTTAAAAAATGGTTAGTCTCTTCACCTGCTGTTCACATAGTTTTGACAGGTATTCCACATGATAGTAACGAAGGAATACTTTTGTTTTTCCCAAAGACCATCCGTCTAGATTCAGTCGCAGGAGGAGTATGCGACAGGATTCACGATCCGCTACAACACGCTCATCAAAACTGAAGCCAAGGAAACAGTATCTAAATTTCCAATAATAAAAATTAAAACCTTTAGACACTTAATATTATTAATTCAAACTAATTAGAAGTACCTTTTCAAAAACTCAACAAAAGTGAAGCGATGAGAGTATCCTACTTGTCGGATTTTAATGCATTCAAAGATTCCACCATAACGAAGTTGATTTTTAACCTAAAATGAACGAACAGGTAACTAACAAATGTGAGTCGAGAACTACTGATCAAAGGTTACTTTTTGTAGGTCAAATGCGTTTCGTTGATTGTTGGAGTTAGGTTTAATGCATCTAATGAAATGAGGTTCAGTTGCCAACAATTTTGTCATAAGTTCAGCTAAAGAACTTCTAAACTGTAGAGCAAGAGTATATTGTCTTCCGGTTTGAGATACTGAATCCTTCTCTTCGCCATCCTAGGACAAGTTGTTAGGTTGTTCAAATCGATAAAAGTAGTTAGGTCATTTATTACGCATGCTTACGTTCNTAGGTCAAATGATAAAAGTAGTTAGGTCATTTATTACGCATGCTTACGTTCATCATGTTCTTCGTTGGATCTACTAGATGAAGCNTCAAATCGATAAAAGTAGTTAGGTCATTTATTACGCATGCTTACGTTCATCATGTTCTTCGTTGGATCTACTAGATGAAGCTGGCCAGTTTTTGATAAGATACATCGGCAGAGTTTCCTTACTGTGTCGTTTTCAGAATACCTAAACAATTTCAGTAAATCTGTTGAAATAATATATTAATTTGATTAAAACTTGAATCATACTAAAAATCAATTAATACTTTAGTCCTAACCTGATGAATTCCAACCATGATTCTTGACAAGAAAATCCTTCAGAGTATAACACACCTTCCCCGCGTAATGTCGTACTTCGAAAGACAAATCGTCATTAGATTTTGATTTCCGGTAATATTTATTTGTTCCCAAGTTGATATTGAGTTTCTCTGAAATGTAAATATAAAATTACAAAATCAATTTATATAAAAAAATTTTTTCTTTTTAAATCAAGGCGTACCTCTTAGTGACCAATCAGTTCCTAGTGAAGAATGTGACTCCTCCTCTAATACTGTAAAAACTCCAAGTGGATGACCAAGTAGTAATTCTAATACTGGTTTATTGTCAGCAAAACGAATGAGTTCAATATCAATACCCTCTGCCATATATTCCTATATGATGAGAAAGGTTATTGACCTTAGATTCAATAACTTTGAAACAAAATCCAACCATTGTTACACAACCTGTTGCTCCCATGCAAAGATATACTGGTTGAATAAGTACTGGAGTTGTTCATTGGCGGTGTTGATGATAAGTTGCTCCAATGAGTTTGTAGGGGAGGAGTCAAATCCAAACATATCCAATATTCCAATAGTAAGTGTAGAACCGCTGTAAGACAAATTACAAAAATGTTTTTCTGGGATGTAATATTTAAAAAATTATTTTATACAAGTACTTACTAAGCAGCACAACTGATTCCAAGAAGAGCATTAATTTGGTTCACTATCCATTGGAATAATCTATTATAGAGGATTTTCGCCAGTGAATCCTTAGTTATAATTGCATGATTAATTGAATTTCTTAGTAGAACAGTTTCTCCGGAGATGGTAACATTTCGACTCGTAAGAGCCACACCCAAATCTCCAACTGATATCCCAAGTAAGGTTGATACTGCAAAAACAAATCAATAAGTCAATCAATGATTATTTTACTTAAATAATCAGTAAGATTACTCAAATTCAAAAACGTTTCTTTATAACCTATTTTGAGCTCATCTGCCTTCAAAACACTGCATGTATCATTTTCACTGTCAATATCAAACTCAATTTCACCGAGGTGTAAAATAGCAATGATGATTTCATAGATTGCAAAAATTTCTTCATCTCGGAATCCAATTAAATGTAACCCTTTGTGTAAATCCTGGAAGCGGCGTACATTTTCCTATAAAAATTCAATCAATTACAATACAATGATATGTACTAATTTTATAAGTAATGTTCTATAATACTGCTTGCGGTTCTGATGAAGATGAAAAATTGCCATTTTCTTGTAGATATTTATAATTTTTCTTAAAAATTTGACTCAAATTTTCAGATTTTCCTTCTGCAGCCATTCCATGTAAAATTACTTGAAAGACGTGAAAATTCGTTTCATTCCTATAAAAACAAGATGTTAGAAAATTGTTTTTCCATAATTTTACAATAATTTTGTAATTTCATAAAAAATTTTTTTTTTCGTTTTCGCATGATTTCCTTACAGTTCATGATGAATAACACGTGAGTCTTCGAGCAAGTAGATAGATATTTCAGCTCCAGTAATTTTCCCAGTTCGTGTAAAGGTAACATTCAAAAACTTTATAAATCTAGAAGAGTTTTGATGTAGTCCTTTTTTTGCATTGCCAAAAATTTCAAGTATTTTATCCACTTGGAGTAATTTCATTTCAAGGTTTCTATTGGGTGCCTGTAAACTCAATTGTTAATTTCATCACCATCAACTACGTAGGTATCATATGTATTCTAATGAAATGGACCTTTCCTAAGTAGACTAGTTGCTGTAGTAAATATTTAGCACTTTCAGTTTTCCCAGATCCACTTTCTCCAGAAATGATTAATACTTGACATTTTTTTTGATGAAGCATTGAATAGTAGGCTTGATCAGCTACTCCAAAGATATGAGGTGAATTATCAGCGGTAGAAGATCCACGGTACTTGAATTGATACTACCATACAAAAAAAAATAACATAGACATTATAGAGCATTCAATCACGAATCACGGGATCACGATCCATATTTCTACTCACGAAAATCACGGGATTTGATCTTAAAAATCGTGTGACTTTCGTGATTAATTTTTACAGCTAAACCTATTGATTCCGCAACATATTTCCATATTACAAGAAACAAAGATGTAGAATATTTAGGTTGTAAGAAAGAAAGTCTGATTTTTAGCAAATTTGGTCGACTAAATGCAAGTACATGGCTATTCATGTGAATCACGAAAAATCACGAAAAATCACGTTACTAACGTGATTGATTAAATTTCGATCACGAAAATTAAGTGATTGGAAAGCGGACCGTGATTGAATGCCCTAATTATAACCAACCATTATAACCATTTTAGATTGCTGTCGCATCGCTTTTATCGGTCGGTTACTCCGAGTGTTTGGTATGGGAAATTTTTGGGAGACAATTTGGGAGGTTTGTGCATTTGATTTAACCATCGTCAGATCTAGTGTCATTTTAGATTGTTCAATAATTCAACATTATTCTAACAGAAATGGATTTTTATTTCCAACATAACACAACTCATCCAAATTTTTTCCTAAAAATCTTCCATGCCAAACACTTGGAGAAACCTCCTAGCTCATAAATTCTTACATGAATTCTCATACCAACCTTGGTTACTAATATGAGAAAAAATCCAATTAACGACTTTTTTATTTTTTCTCATAGCAACCTTGAATATTATTAAATTAATTAGACAAATCTCCAACTCCAGAGCTAAAGTGTAAGTTAAGCTGAATCTATAGTTGCCTTTCCCCGACCGTGCTTCGATTGAAGATTGGTACGCCCGCTTTATACTTAATGTCATTCGTCCTTCATTCGAATGAAATGCAGTATGATTGATAAATTTTGCAACAAATTTTGCAAAAATCTTAATTGTCAAGGTAAATTAGATTGCAAAATTTGTTACAAAATTCATGAATCATACTGCATTTCATTCGAATGAAGGACGAATGATATTAAGTATAAATCGGGCGTAAGTTAAACAGAATAGAAAGTCCGTTCTTCAGATTCAAGAAGATTGAACTTATCCACTTATCAAAATTAGGGTTTGGCTATTTATCTGTCCCAGCAAGTAGGAGCGTTTTTAGCGAAGAATTGTTTTCACGGTAAGGAATCGTCGTAACAAACTCTCCCACAACCTGGGGAAATGTTGGGATTCTTAAATCGAAAATACGCCGCACAAACTCAGCCACACTGAGGCTACTTTTATTTATACGAATGATAATAATTCCTAGAAATTCCAATCTTTTAGTACTTGTGTATATGACCAACTTTCCTCATAGAATTAATTACCTCTAAGAAAATTGACAGTTTGACCTCTAGAAGTGACCACAGTTAACATGAATTAACAGGGGCTCTTTGCTGAATTTACTTGAAAGTTACTACTAATAACAAACAGATTATGATCAATAATGTTTAAATGGGGCTTTAATTTCCAAAAAATTTCCATTGCCTTCTAGAAGTCATAGTAATTTGGTCTTATGTTAAACTTTCTTTGGTAATCTCTAGAGGTCATAGATCAATTTTCACAAGAGTACTCCATAATCAGAATTGGTCACATGCACGAAGTCTACACGATTTTAGATGCTATTCGTAGAAATAAACAGGTGGCTCAGTTGTAGTAAGGTGCGTTTTGAAGATACTGGACTTTAAATATTGAACAAATCGTACCAATAAGTGTCATTGTAAGGTTAGATATAGGTTGCCGTGGGGTAAATAGATAAAAAATTTTATTACAGAAGCAAGACATAATTAATTTCTATTTTTTTTTTCATTTGTTTTCTACATGCCAAGTAAATGAAAAGAAAAAAAATGAGAAAATATTTTTGTTAACTTATTTCACATCGCTAAAAGTAAAAGTATAAAATTTAGATACTCGGCGTATAGACCGAGTAGTGCCCAAGTAGTCCCGTTTCGAATTACCGAGTACGAGTACTCGGTAATTTACTAAAAAGGGGCAACTCTAGCCAGTCTCATTCATTTATCAATTTATCAATTGATAAAACTTGATATTGAGTCCCATTACTATAATTTAATTATATAATGGTGATAGCTATTACGACATAAGTTACATCATGCTTTTTATAAACTTCTTTACAGTGGAACTAGAATAGGTCGGCAAAAGTCAGACAAAATGTAACTTTAACTTATTCATTCTACTTCAATTTGCCAATCATTTTCGGCCCCTCTGAACACGATAAGGGTATAAAGTTATGTTTTTAGCAGATATCTACAAGAGAGATTTTTGGAACGTAAGAGGAGACAGACCCATTGAATAAAATGTTGACCCTGACACACGAAGAAGTCAACGAATTTTTAATACAGAAACTTGAAATACCCAATTGGAAACAACTATTGGACGAAGATAGGTTAAAATTTCTCCGACTTTTTGTACGACAACATGCTCAACATATCAGTTTTAACGTAAGTTTGTAATTTAATCAGTATAATATAGGATATTTCCATAAGGTTGTTACCAGAAAATATTCAAATTCAACTCAATCAGGTTTAAATATTCAGATCTGATTGGTTGAAATTGAATAAATGTTATTTCAATATTGAAAACTATTTTTTTTAAACAGAATATTGCGATATCAGCTCTAAATCCAAAAGATCGAAAGAATCCAAATCTTTCAGAAATTATATCAACTGGACTCAGTGGAAAAGGTGGAGTATGTATCCATGTAAATTACTTTGTAAAACTTGTACTCGAAACTATTGGATACGAAAGTCATGCTGTTGCTGCGACTTGGACTGTCGAAAAACATGACGGAACACATTGTGTCGTCGTTGTTAAATTATATCCAGAAAGTGAGGAATTATACTTTATAGACGTTGGAGCAGGGAAACCATTTTGGGAACCTGTACCACTTCATCAATTGCCATACTCGGGTATTGTAGGAGGATTTCCATTTGAAATTCGAAGAACATCAGATGGAATTTACCAACGAGTTGAACTTCAAGGGAGTCCTTTCAGAGGAGAATTCGTAAGGATTATTATAATTATACTTAAAATTTTGATTAATTAAAAAAAAAAAAATTTTTTTTTCTTGTCTTTCCAGACCACAAGTAAAGAAAAAGTAAGATACATATTCAAGTTGGAGTATCAAAAGTTTCATGAATTTGATGAAGCCATGTTCTTTGTAATTGCCAACCCCCATGCATACTTGCCAAAATTCCCATTTGCATTTCGTCAACTTCCAACACCAAATGAGAATGAAAATGAATGTCCNAGTCCTTTCAGAGGAGAATTCGTAAGGATTATTATAATTATACTTAAAATTTTGATTAATTAAAAAAAAAAAAAAAAAAAAATTTTTTTTCTTGTCTTTCCAGACCACAAGTAAAGAAAAAGTAAGATACTTTTTCAAGTTGGAGTATCAAAAGTTTCATGAATTTGATGAAGCCATGTTCTTTGTAATTGCCAACCCCAATGCATACTTGCCAAAATTCCCATTTGCATTTCGTCAACTTCCAACACCAAATGAGAATGAAAATGAATGTCCNAATGCATACTTGCCAAAATTCCCATTTGCATTTCGTCAACTTCCAACACCAAATGAGAATGAAAATGAATGTCCAAATTATGTTTTCATTTTTGGAAGGACAGTCTACAAAGGAAATGGAACTACAAAAGAAGAGTATATCTGTGAAAATTATGACGAAATTAAAGAAAATCTTATAAAATACTTTCCAGCACTTGATAGGAGAGAACTGGATGATTGTATTGAATTCTGTAAACAATTTGAACCAATTGAATACATGTTCTAGAAAGAATAGAGCTAAAATATTTCAAAATACTCCGCACTGCGTTGAATTATAGAATTTTAAATAATAATTTTTGAACTCGCTGTATTAATTATTCAAAACTTACAAAATCTGAATAAATTCCCAAGTCTTCGTAAGGATTGATAGCCAAGAAAATGTCTCCAATGTAAGTGTAGATATTATTCTGTTCAAATCTTTGAAACAACTGTTCCAATACAGTTTCCTACAATTTTAATTAAATTGTATTATTTTATTATATTTTTGAAAAAGAAAAAAAAATGTAAATATTTTCATCGAATGTAATTCACTTTACCTCATCGAATGTAGACAAAGATGCTAAATCATCTACAAATATAGTTTGAAGTGTAGTCTTCCGATCTAGTTTAAGTTTCCCATTCTTCGCTGTCACTTCCGGTTCTCTTCGAATAACACTAAAGGCATTGACCAATTGAAGCTCTTTTACAATCGTCTTGCAAATAGCATCTGTCGAACTTCCAATTTGACTAATGAATTCATGTTTCTTCATTTCCGACATCCAAGGACGCATATTAATATTCTTGATTAAACAATCTGAAATAAAGTCATTGAACGTGTTGGACCACTCCCCAGGTTTCATTAGTGTAGGTGGTGGATTTCTTGGAATTTGAAACAATGCTCTCATTGGATGTAATTCAGCCAATGGGGGTTCTCCCTCTGCTAATTCAATTGCAGTAATTCCAAGAGACCAAACATCACATCTGGCATCATATGAGCTGTTATTCTGACGTTCACAAGCAATTACCTAATCAAAGAATAAAAAATATTATTTTCAATTTCTAACCAATTTCCAAGCTTACTTCAGGTGACATCCAAAATGGCGTTCCAACAGATGTATTCCGTGTATCCAGAGGACTTTTCAAATGTGCTGATACACCAAAGTCGATAAGTTTGACTTTGGCATCGTCTGTAAGCATTACATTATGCCCTTTGACATCACGATGGATCATGTTGTTAGTATGTAGGTACAACAGAGCCTAATAAAATTTCACAAGTGTTTTTACATAATTAAGTTCATTAAAATTAAATAAGTATCCCTCTTACATCAATAATTTCGTGTAGAATATAAGCCAGTTGTAGTTCAGTGAGATGTCGAGATTCGTACTTCCTGAGGGCTTGGGCTAGGTCCGTAACAGATCCACCTGAGCAGTACTGTAAAAATAGAAAATGTCAGAAAAAAAAATTATTTTTTTATTCGTAATTTCATGAATTCAGAAAGCCTTACTTCCATGGCAAACCATAATTGAGAGTTCTCAGGTTTTGTCGAAGCATTGTAGAAGAGTCCATAGAAAAATGGAAGATTTGGATGAATACTCAATTCCTTCAAGACAAAGTACTCGTATTCCGCTTCATGGATACTTTCAACCAAATTATCCAAAATTTTAATTGCAACTTTATTTTCTGTAAAATTTCAAAAACAAAAATTAGTTTTTTTTTTCAACATCCACAAAATTTTTATATCGGACATACCATTCTCCGAATCAAGATCTAGAGCAAGATGAACTTCGCCATAAGTCCCTTCTCCAATAATTTCCAATAATTCATACTTATTCACTGGACTAGGGAGCAAACTTAGGTCAATCCTGGGGTTACTTTTCTCTAACACTTCCATACTATTGGTAGAAATTATTAATGCTCCTAAGCTATGGTCTCATGAGAAGTATTTGAAAAAATGAAACGAAAGAAAACCTACAAAAAAATTAGAGAAACCCTCTAAACTAATCTGGTGTATGATGACTCAAATTCTACAGAAAATTGGATTTGTAATATAATTGGATAAATAGTTGACAGGTGAGTTCCGTTCCAATCATAAGGATGTAAAACACTCTCTACGCAGTAGAGCTTGTTTTACTTCATTAAACCTTTACATCATGAAGCTAAATGACAGTTTGCTCTCATATTTTCTGAAAATATTTTCATTGTATACGAAGTAGTTACAATGATTTTATTTAATTATACCGATTATTCTATTCCGTTCTTAAAAGTGTATTTTAAATACAAATGGATTTTAAAATCACAATTTTGTAAAAAAAAAAAAAAAAAAAACTTTAGTGAAATTTGTGTACCCTGAACAGTTTTATGTAAATTTATAGTAAGGCACGTGAGAGTTCAGTCATTTTGCCTTCAGTTGAAAGGACACAGGTACATTTGCTAAAAATGAACGAGATTTTTTATATAATGTGTTCATTTAGGTATTTGATTAGTGGCCATGGCAAATGGCCATGAGATCAGTGGCCCAGACATTTCAATATGATCCAATAATTCCTTTAGTCGAACAAACTGTCGTTTGAATTCGAGACCATCCCCACGTGATAAACGAAAGTCGAGGAGGCGGAGTCCATTTCCCATTTCTATTACATTTGCCTTATAGACTAATTTGTTTTTCCGTCGATCAGTTGAGGAGATTGTGACCTAACAAATATTTCACCAAGTCAGACTTATTAAACTGAATTTAAAAATTAAAAAATTTTTTGTTGACATTAGTACTCACGGAAGTAACAGGATTCGTTTGGATTTTCCAAATGTGACCCAAATCATCTAAAACTTGAGTCAATTCCTTCAATGTCCTTTCTATTGAGGTTGTAACAAAGAAACGAGTCATACGCTTCACCCATCGCTGCACTGGTGGACAATTTTTGGTTGGAGAAGTAACAAGTTGAGAACCAAGAAAGAATGAGTCTGCAGCCTCTACTGGTTGTGAGAAACTGAAGCAACACCTCTCGTCCACTTCTGGACTAGTAACGGTTACATTGTGATTAGATACATCAGCCTCATCCTCTTCAGAAAGTACTGTTAGGTCAAGATTGGAAAAATTAAACCTGGGTCTAAGCATGAAGTTCATCTTATGCATTGCGAATTATACCTCCGAAGCATCTCGGCTCAGGCTGGGAATAGCAGAGCCTCGTGATGGAATCTTCCAATGTACTAATAAGATTTGCCCCAGAACCAGATGAGTTTTTCTTACGCTTTGGGCTTTCTGCATTTTTGTGTACTGCTTGACCTAGAAATCGGCAAACAAAAAAGTGTAAAATAAAAAAATAAAAAAATATAAACATCAATTTTTAAATTTTGCAAAGAAAAGGTCTGCATAGTAATAAATGAATTCATTCAAGTCTTTATAACTATTTATTAATAAAGTGATTTGCTCTATCTAAAATTTACTAACAATCACGATTTCGATGGCCGAAATTGATGAAGTCTGTCAACTTGTGAACCAGCTACAACTGTGCTCAGATTTGAAAATAAAAAATCTGAGTCACAGAAGTACCTGACCAAAAATTGAGAAATCGAGATGCACGATGTAACCAACCATCCATTCTCCTATTAAAAGACAAGGTAGAAGTGCGCAGATGAATTGTACCAACTTACATCCATTTGGTCGCTTGTTCATCCATGAATGGGCATGAATTTGATCCATAGTGATTCTCTTGGATGCTTGTGGACAAAGGATTCTCTTGATGAAATTGAGTGCGTTTATGTCTAATTTGGTCCAAGGCATGCCATAGAATCGACCTTCCTTCCACATTTTGTAAGGACTACAATCAAGTGTCGGACGATCCCAGGGAAGTTCTAGGATAAACAAACAAATAGAAGGTCCAACCTTGCAGTCTGTTTCGACAGAACAAACAAAATAAACAAGACATTTACCTCCACCCAAGAGAGCTAATAATACAATACCACATGACCAAATATCTGCTGGAGTGGCCTTGTAAGGTCGTATCAATACTTCAGGCGCAACATAAGGTAGTGTGCCGCATTTCTTCTCCAACAACCTATCAATTCCTCGAGATCTGAAGACAGTGGCGAAACCAAAGTCACTCAATTTGATCTTCCCGTGAGTATTTAATAATATATTCTCAGGCTTTATATCTCTATGCGCTATTCCAAGATTGTGCAAATAGTCTACAGCGGCGATGATCTGACGGAAATACAACTGGGCGAGATGTGACGCAACTCCGACATCAGGTTCTACATTATAAAGTAAATAAATATGAATAATCTCAATATGAAGAAAACAAGAGTCGTATCTCGCCGAATCTTACCAATGGTATCGTACAATTCACCACCAGAACAATATTCTAGGAAGAGATACTCCATAGATTTGTCCCGTCGACTACCATAGAATTTGACTATATTTTCGTGATTCAACATTTTATGAATCTGAATTTCCTTTCTAACAATTTCTTCAGCTTCTGGATGCTCTCTGAAATTCACCGCCTTCAGTGCAACTTCATCTCGAGACCTTCGATTGACTAACAGTTTGACACTAATGAAATAAAGACAGATGCTTAGTTATATTCCAATAATAACAAAATAAATACACTTCATACTTACTCTCCAAACGCTCCTTCACCCAGAGTTTCCTCTATGAACCATTCTTCAACGAACTCCACCATTTTAGAAAACCTAAAATGACAAAAAAAAAGGGTTTAATATTATGGCTATAAAAAAGAATAATTACTATAATGTAGTAATTGAATAGGGGAAGTGAATAATTAATCAACTAATCCTGATGTACAGGACATCCAGTGAGTAAGCAAAAAAAACTGAAACTAACTGGTCCATTTCACATTGTCGTGATGAAAGAGGAGTAGATATCTACCCTCTTTATACTTATATTTTTTGAAAAGACAGAAGACATGACTGAATAGAAGTTCCTAGAATCGTTGAAGCAGGAGATACGCTATCATCATCATTACATGAAGCGATCCGATCCAACCCTTCTCCTTCCCTTCTTCCCGCACCACCATCCATACTATTGATCGACGGATGAACACTATCCGAGCCTTTAAAAAAAAAANCTTCCCTTCTTCCCGCACCACCATCCATACTATTGATCGACGGATGAACACTATCCGAGCCTTTAAAAAAAAAACTCTCACCCTAACCCATTCGACAACAACAGTTCCACACCCTTCTTCCAACTCCAAAATATGTTCCCNAAAAAAAAAACTCTCACCCTAACCCATTCGACAACAACAGTTCCACACCCTTCTTCCAACTCCAAAATATGTTCCCAGGACCAAGATTTTACATCACATCCCGTTTCCCCGTTGTTCGGAGACCTAAGCGATGATGCATATGGAGTGAGCAGAAGAAAAAATCCAATGAGTCATTCTTGGATCTGAGGCAAGGGAATTCACCCTCTCTTTGCTTTTATTCCTCTTCCTCCCTCCCTGTTCATTCTTTTTGCTTGTCTCTCTCTCTCTCTATCGACATCTCTTTCTTCTTCTGTACCTGAGGACTCTATCCTTTTCTGGAAAACCCTGGATCCTAAAATCCTAACCCCAGGCACGATGGCAGATACACACCCATTTCCCTAAGATCTGTCTGGGTTCTAGACAAAGCTAAATATAATCATATGACACCAATCATAACAAATGCTAATGATAACACAACTGGTCAATGAACTTAGCTTATTTGTATGGGAAAAGAAAGATTACAAGCCCTTAGCCCTTTAACATAAAATGCTAAAGCTTATTCGAAAAAGCAACGATTTTGAGAATGAACTCATTCACACAAGCACAAGGCACAGGCACAGCGCTTAGGGCGATGAATGAATGAGGATCAATGTAGCCCGTAATTTCAAATTTTCTCAGCTACTACATAATGATACATTGTGAAAATGGTAGGAAATTGAATACGAAGCCCTTACCTGTCAATTCCTCGTGATCCAATAACAAAGTTGGGGTTTCCAGTGACACAAAAATTATAGAAACGAAAAAGGTGACAGTTGATGACAAGAGCAGAAGCGGCTGCAATGTGTACACAAAGAAGACTGGAAGAGAAAGAAAAGCGAAAAGCAGGAAGAGATGAAAATGAGGGGAAAAAGACGCCGTTTCACCCTCCTTGGTTACAAAACCAAGCCCTCGGCATCAACTTACCACATTTTTTATGATAACAAAAAATGTTACCCAACAGTAAAAAATATATGACACATTTTTACATTTTCAGTCTCATTGTATATCAAAATTTTAACTAATTTTTATTACATTTTCATCAAAATCTACAAATCATTCACTGTATTCGTATATATCACTGTAGAAAAACTACCAAAAATTTGGAGTAAGTTTTAAATTAGCTTTCAAATAGGATAAAACTGAGAAATACAATACTAAAGTAGTGTCTTTAATGCAGACGTTGATCATCGGAGGGGAGAAAGTTTCCCCTGGCATCTGGGAGGAGCTTAGATTACATTGTGTCAGGGTCAGTCTCAGCCACGGGTGTACCCAGCGTGATTTTAGATTGTTTGTTATCGCTTCGCATTTTAAGATGGGGACNGTCAGTCTCAGCCACGGGTGTACCCAGCGTGATTTTAGATTGTTTGTTATCGCTTCGCATTTTAAGATGGGGACATTCCCTAAAAGGTCAAAGATACGGGACTTTTTATGGAAAACCTCTCAAACTTCTGATTTATAGGTTTTCATAGCAACCTTGGAATTAGTATTGCATATATTTACTTAAAATGTTCATTAAAATAATACTTGCTGNGTCAGTCTCAGCCACGGGTGTACCCAGCGTGATTTTAGATTGTTTGTTATCGCTTCGCATTTTAAGATGGGGACGTTCCCTAAAAGGTCAAAGATACGGGACTTTTTATGGAAAACCTCTCAAACTTCTGATTTACNAAGATACGGGACTTTTTATGGAAAACCTCTCAAACTTCTGATTTACAGGTTTTCATAGCAACCTTGGAATTAGTATTGCATATATTTACTTAAAATGTTCATTAAAATAATACTTGCTGCTTATATTAATTGCCCTACCGTGTTTTAAGTTCAATGTTGGAATCACTCCTAAGCGTATAGACTTAGCCTTGACTCTATTTATCACCACTATACTCTACCGATTCAAAGTGCCTCTTGCAAACTTTACAGTTCAAAATATTAATGTTGGTTTTCCATGCTGAATTTTTGAAGGAACTTAACTATAAGTAGTTTCATATTACTTTTCGAAAGGTAATAAATGCAAGGTATTTACTGAATTCTTACGCGAATTAATACAATTAATTATACAACAGGTTCTACCCATTATTATAAATTTATAACTGACTTGAATAACAAACATATGAAAGGAAATTATCTTGAAACTTTTGTTTTACAATGAGTGAATTGAAGGTCATTGCCGCCAAACGTTGTTTGTTTGGTATTTGTTTATCAACAAATTCCAGGTACAGAAAAGGTACCGTATCTTTGACCTTTTTGTGTAATGTTAGAATGGAATGGCCTCACCCTATAAAGCGAAGCGGCAACAATATAAAATCATCCTGCTTGTATTGTATCGAGTTAGGTCAAGACGGGTACAACATTTCGTACCCATGGTGGTACAGCAGTTTAGTAATAATGATTATAATAAAATCAATTTTTAGAGATTAATGATTAGATTAAGGTTAAGGTCACACAGGAATTTATGAGACATTAACAAGTAATAGGTTAAATTTATTCAAACTTTTGCATAGAGTCATTTATTTAGGTATTTAGGATTATAGTATGGAAAAATTTATAGTGCTAATTGGAAGCTATTTAAGGAAAATTTTCAATAAATCATAACTTTTTACTCTTAGATCCTGTAGAGACTTCATTTTTAANAATTGGAAGCTATTTAAGGAAAATTTTCAATAAATCATAACTTTTTACTCTTAGATCCTGTAGAGACTTCATTTTGTTAATATGTCTTTTGCATGTTATTTCATAAAATAATACCCGAGAAAATTTTATTTAGTGATGTAACTTTGGATATAATTAAAACACAATTACTTTCTCCAACAAAACTACACGGGTCAAAAATAATTTCCATGTTTTATAATTATTGTATTCAAATTGAAACGGAAACTTTAGCAGGGGTGTTACCCATAACAACAAATCAAGTACCCATGGCAGGTACTGCTTCTGTGATAATTTAAAATTGAATCGCGCTGCGGCGGGAATTAACACATCTACTTTCATCAAAGCGGGAAATATTTTGTCAGTGTTAGCAACAACAGTCAACAGTCAACAGTTACGTTTGTTTGTGTCTTCCGTTTATTTTCAGTTTGTCGTTTGCTTGTTTGTGTGAATCAAAACAAAAAAAAACTAATTTTTGTTAGTGCTCTAGGTCGGAGACGGTGACGGCAGCACAACTTATGACTCAGATATTTAATCCTTTATATTGTATGTTTACTTAATTTGTCCGTTAACTTACTGCGCTCTGCGCCTGCGCCTGACTGGAATCACTACACGAAACAAGAAAAAACAATACTTGTAATAATTAATTCATTCATTTATGGTTCTTGGTTCATTAATAAATAATCGCAGCCAAACAACAAATAATTCACACGGAGAAAGACATGAAAAGAAAAGAAAAGAAATCAGACTTTCCGACAGCAGTATCAGTTAGAGGAGTGGAAGGTCAAGGTGGAGTTTCATGTTTGTCAGTGTCNATCACTACACGAAACAAGAAAAAACAATACTTGTAATAATTAATTCATTCATTTATGGTTCTTGGTTCATTAATTAATAATCGCAGTCAAACAACAAATAATTCAGACGGAGAAAGACATGAAAAGAAAAGAAAAGGAATCAGACTTTCCGACAGCAGTATCAGTTAGAGGAGTGGAAGGTCAAGGTGGAGTTTCATGTTTGTCAGTGTCNGAATCAGACTTTCCGACAGCAGTATCAGTTAGAGGAGTGGAAGGTCAAGGTGGAGTTTCATGTTTGTCAGTGTCAGCATCAACATCAGCGGGAATGATTACTAATGCAAACATATCCAGCAACACATCGATACACAATTTAAGTGGTCCAATAGGAAGAAATCACAGGTAATCAGCCTACGGCTTATTTCTTGATTTGTGAGAACGGGAAAAACTACACTGCAATGAGAAAACGTTACATTCTTAAAAGTAACTTGTTTTTAATTACTTTCAAATTAGGACAAGTCGAATGGGGTTATTGGCACGCTCTCTACTATCACATGATACTTGCGATAGTATCATGAGTCCAAATTCGGTTCGAGATATGATGAATCCATTACGATCAAAGCTCGGGCTTCCACCGTTGGAAATCTCAAGATTGTCAAAATCCCCGGAAGAAAACAAGAATGTGACGTCTTCATCTTCAACAGGCTTGACAAATTCACCGCAATCCCTGGGAGATATTAACGATGTCTCTTCGACAGAAGCAAAGTTGGTTGACAAAACAAATACAGCATTATCCTTAGCAGATTCGATAATATCACCGAAATCTCCTGAGAAAATGCGATCAGAATTCACAGGTTCATCAATTTCGAATTTAATCCTCTCAAATGAATCAACACCTTCCCCGCCCAGCAAGGAGGAACAAGATCAGAGTTCTCGTACCTCAACATATGAACAACAGTCTACTGTTANACCTTCCCCGCCCAGCAAGGAGGAACAAGATCAGAGTTCTCGTACCTCAACATATGAACAACAGTCTACTGTTACTGTTGTGATGCCAGTGACACTTCATGCTATTCGCCAGAATCAAAATATCCCACCCAAAACAGTTCCTTTAAATGTTATACATCAAGGTATTGCAGCAGTCGTACCAGCACTTCCATTAAAAGTTCATAATTANACCTTCCCCGCCCAGCAAGGAGGAACAAGATCAGAGTTCTCGTACCTCAACATATGAACAACAGTCTACTGTTAATGTTGTGATGCCAGTGACACTTCATGCTATTCGCCAGAATCAAAATATCCCACCCAAACCAGTTCCTTTAAATGTTATACATCAAGGTATTGCAGCAGTCGTACCAGCACTTCCATTAAAAGTTCATAATTACTCAATCATCGGGACTCCGATCGGGACAAAAAATAAAACACAACTACTTTGTCCTCCACCTTCTTCGATCAAACAAAAAGTTGCTACTAGATCAACAAAGCGACAACAGAATTCTGGTTGGAAGTTTCCAACGGAAATGGTCAGCGGCAAAGAGTACTTGATTATGAAGAAACTTGGAAAAGGTGGTTGCGGCGAAGTTTCTCTTGTAATAATCATTAAAATTTTCTAACTCAATTTATATAAAAAATAAGCTCAAATCTTTTTTCTTAGGCCATGGAAAAAGGCAGTAGAGAACTATTTGCTTTGAAAAAAGTCAACTTGGCCAGTTTGGACGATAGAGGAATAGACGAATGTGTGAATGAAGTGAAACTGCTCTCTGAACTGAAGAACACGGATTTAGTTATCCATATTGAAGCTTGGTGAATATTGTATATCTCATGACATGAATTTACTAAATTTAATTCAATTAATTATCCTATTTCAGGGAAATATGTTCCATTGACAGAACTTTGAAAATTGTTATGGAATTCGGCCAGTGTGACTTGAGCAAATCCATCCGGTCCGATAATATTGTCTCATTAAATAAAATAAAATTTATTTGGGAAAGGATGCTCTACATTGTTGCGGCAATTCACCAAAAAGGTAACATCAAATCTAAGGAATTAAATCAAAATTTAACAAATTGATTGGTTTTCAAGGGATTGTCCATGCTGATTTGAAACCTGCAAACTTTGTGTGGGTGGGAGGAAATCTTAAAATTATTGATTTTGGTATTTCGAACAAACTCCAACAAGATTTTACCAGTATAGCTCAAGTCAATCCAAAAGGAACATTGAATTTTATCAGCCCGGAGACGGTGAATCAGGATGCTTTCGGCAAGACGAAGGTACATTTAAAAAAAAAAAAAAAGATTTAGTTATTTTAATATTTCAATTTTAATCTAAACAATTTTTATTTTAGATAAGCCCAAAGTCTGATATCTGGTCTTTAGGATGTATCCTTCACTTCATGGTGTTCGCACGGACACCTTTCCAGGATATTACTCACCAAATAGCAAAAATTAATGCAATAAGTAAAGGTGTGAGTTCATATCCTCCCTTACCACTGGAATTCGAGGAATCATGTGTAATCCCTGTAATGCAACTCTGCTTCCAATTGGATCCAAAGAAGAGGCCAACTGCTACAGAATTACTTACTCATCCATTTCTGAAAGAACAGACTGATAGGTTCTCCTTTCTAACGTAACTGGTAAATTTGTCGTAGTGATCACCTTAACTACACATTGCCAGTGTATAATATTAATTAATTTACTAAACTACATTTTCGCAATTCCGAAAGCAGTTTCTCTTGTTCCTATTGTGAATGTGATTCCAAATAATTGTACGCCAAACATTTACTGCTTATTTTGCCGGATCATTTTTTTCTCCATAGAATTCATTCCACGTGTATTCTATCCTTTAATTAATAATATTAGATACATAACACGAAATAACTATTTAAAAAAAAATAACAAAAATACAAACAAAAAAAAAAAAAAAAATTCATTGAGTAAATGATTGGCAAATAAAATTGTATTGATTCTTGGTATAGATACAATCTTCAGCTGCTGCTTTTATCAACCTTTAGCGTAGAGGACGCTCAGTAGGATTCGAAGGAAACAAAATGGATCCCAGTGGAACAAATTTAAGTTGGACATTTTTATTGGTTAGCAGATTTCCCCAACCAGTGTTCATCATTCCTGACATCATTGAGGAGAAGAGGTCTGCAACTGAAAATGTCAAAATTAAAATAATTGACATTACAAGACCAAAATCAGACGAAATAATGATAATCCAAGTAACTCACACAAGCGGCTTTCCGATGAATTGGATATTTTGGTGTCAAGGTTATTATCCGGAGTCTGCGTATGTAACCTTCTCACCTACATAATTATGAGATAATAATACTTATTATTTATAATCTGAATTTTATTATTTATTTTTATTTTTAATAGTTCACCTTGCTTGGAGGTATTGAAAGGGAAGATACCAAAGAGACTACGATGAACAAAATGAGAATGAATCCTAAACTTTTTCTTAATTTTTCAAAAATCATTTTCGGCAATATTCAGTAGGTGCTTTCTTAAAAATAATTTGATTTGGTTAGCGATTTCACAAAATCAAAACCAATAATTATTGTCTATGTCAAAAAATTTTCTCTAAGTACTTTTACTGACTTCGAAAACTAAAACTAGTATTATGTTTTCGTATGTCGTATTTATAGGTTTCTTAAAAAAATTTTTTTTTCTTTTAATTTCAATGAGAAAGGTGCTAATTAGAATAAAGTAGTCCATGTGCTAGAGTGCGTTTCACTTCGGGGTTCCCTTATAGAAAATGTTTAAAGAAATAACTTTTATTTTTAGCAGATCCTGTAATTCCATTCTTAATTTGTCAGACTTTGAGTTTCGGTAGGAAGTATAGGGGGCTTGCTAATCAATTGGGCGTTAGTTCATCATTGTTGTCTTTGCTTAACTAATTAACACATGAAAGGTTCAGAATTTAAAATGATCACTTTACCTTCACGCAACTAATAACGGCATGGATAAACAAAAGGAAAGCAAACCTAGTAATCTAAAGATATCACTCCTTATGTCAAATTGACATATCTATTAGGGTTTGGTTAGAGTTGATGCCCCAAGAAATTCAAATTCAACCAATCAGATTTTAAAAATTCCCTAAAAAAAAAAAAAAAAAAATTCCCGTAAATGGTTGAGTTCGAATTTTTAAATTTAATTTGTTTGGGTCATTTAATAAGAACCATTGTAACAATATCTGGTTACTTATTTTGATCTCACGAGATTGAAAACATAAGAGATCAGATTAAATAACTATTTTACGACTACGTTGACCCCAAACTAATTAATCTCTCTAATTATTAAACTTTAGATTTCTACGTCTAATTATTCTCTTCCTTTGTTAGGTAGAGGTACAAGGGTTAGAGTGAATTAGAATAATTATTATTAATCAGGGTATAGAAATTTACGAATATTAAAAGAGATTATTAATTTAATATTAAAAAAAAAACCACATGCCTTCTGCGGAACTTAAATAATTTGGAACAAGTTATGTATATATAAATACTTATTTATATGTATATATAATATTATCTTAATTTGAATTTAGTTGATCCAATCTCCATACAAAGAAGAACAATGCAAACTAAATCTATTATTATATAACAATTAATAATAACCAATTGGAATCTAGTAATATTAGTACTTATAATGCTTATGTAATATAATAATTTATGAATTTAGTGTGGGTTACTTAATTCCCAGATTTGTTATTCTAATATTAAAAATGTTACTACTTCATACTGTACTGTAAGTAGTACATTTAAGTCGAGGATTATCTATATATTATACTTTGATATTCTTATTCAATTATTAATTACCTGTCTTTTGCAATTAATTTCCAGATATTATGTTCAAGTAATCCTACACGTGGTGATGAATCAAAAAATTCTTTCTACTATTTCATAAGATCTAACTGGCTAGAAGTCAATCAACTCGATAAGAAATGATGCTTGGGTCCATTAAACATACCTTGAGAAAATTCTATATTTTTATTTCTTTGGAAAAAAAATCGTAAGAATATAATCATATTTTATAATAATTTAAGTTAAAAAATTACGCGTTTCTTTTGATTTATTAGACTAATAGGTTCGAGATTGCCAGTATTAGTGTTAACACTAATAATATCAATGCCAACGAACAACCGTGAAAAAGGATTTCAGTAATTTATTTTTTTTTTTATAAAAATTAATACATTATAGTATTATGTATAAAGTATTCAAATGCAATATATGCATTAGTACAATCCATCCAAATATTTTCATACCCTGATAACTTTTAAGACGAACGGATTTAAGTCCTTTGATTTTTTAGTTGTTTTCACAGGGTATTAAAAAGTTTGTGAAGCCTGTATGTTAGGGTTTACGTAATAGAATAAGTCCAATAGAAGGCTTATTAACCCTTTCTAAGTATTCAAAGTACTAAATAGGAATATTAAAAAGTCTTTGACAAAGACTAAAATCCAGAGAAGGATTAATTTATAATTAAGGTATGGTCGACTGACGTCGTCAATCACAAGGACGATGATAGTTACCAGCAGTTTGCCTAAATTTTTATACGTAACAAAGCCACATTTACAATTTACATTAGATAAACTTAACTACAAGGTACTTTACTACCTTTGGTTTTATGGATTCATCGTCTAGTCAATAGTAGTCATCAGATCATACTCCTCGAGGGCATTATTAACAAAATATCTCAGAAAATGAAGATCGTCACGAGCAAAAAGACGAGTTTCTAATATTTTTTTTTATAAGAAAAAAAATCTTAAAGTTCTCACGGATATGGCTACCGTTTCTTAAAGTCTAACAACTTGAAAATTTTTTAAAACCATTATTTATACAATTTGTTATAAAGAAAGGTAAAATGTATGGAGTGAAAGTGTATCAAGGTCTATTGGTCCTTGTGTGTCTTTTGATTCAATTAACACTTGAATCACCGACCACAAGTACTTTGGACAGTTCACAACGAATTAGTAGTGAGAATGGAAAAGGATCCAATGTTCCAAATTCTGAAATTTCATATACTTGGCAATCCGATAATAGTAAAATATTTGTACTTCCAACAACAATGACGAACAATTTCGAACCATCAAGAGACCAAAGAGTATTCATAATTCATCGAATGAGGGGTGATGGTAATGGAGGTGACGATGAGATTGAACGACTTGAGTCATCACATACTAATATCATCAGTAACCATGGATTTAATCGAGCTCAAACTCAAAATCCAATTAGAAAATCTGCTAAAGAAGAAAGCAACAATGTTTTTGTATTTTGTTTAATGTTTATATTTGGATTAATTATTTGTGGACTTATTTGGTGTTTGTGTACTGTGAGTAGAAATCATGTTGATGACAATGGAGAAACTATTTCAACATTTACTTCCCGTAGACTTCAAAGGTATAACAACTTATTATTACTAACAATAGGAGCGGTATTCTTTGATAATTTGTTTTCTGTGAAAATAACAATAATATAAAATTTTAAATATGGAGAAAAAAAAATTGAAACTGTCACTAATGACGATGTATTCTTGTGTTAATTTTTAGAAATAGAAGAAGAGCGGATATTGAAGTAATTCTACCAAATTCATCTGACCTTCCACCAAATTATGATGACATTGTTGGAGACTTTGAAAAATTAGGATCACAATGTATACTACCTAGTTACAGAGACATTATGACTCAAAAACCTTCGAATGAACATTGTCACATTTTGAGTTCATCACCTCCTCCAATGTATTCTATATCTACAAGTACTCACAACGCTCATTCAACTACAGGATCTACTTCGAACATTTAAAAAAAATTTAAATCATAGAATAATATATTTTAAAATTTTTGTTATATAATTTTTTTTTTTTTTCTAAAATTATGAGTTAAGTTACCATAAGTCACCATCAGTTGTGCTATGAGTGTTAATCATTTTAGACTTTTAGAAAATTATGAAACAAAAGCTCAATAATTATTACTTTTACATTATGTACCTGGAATCTACTAATTTTGATCTAAGAATTTGTACTAATTACTACGTGAGTCACTCTAAAAATAATTATATTGTAAATCAAAAAAGTTGTTTTTTTTTGTTAATTTTTGGGTATAAAATTGGGTTATTACTTAGGATTGTTTTTGATTGATTTATTGGAACTATTTTTAAAGTAATATATTTTTTAAGAATAGCAACTTTTCACCGATGAAATCAAATCATTGAATCCAATTTTTTGTAATCTTGGAACCATTCCTGTATTTGGTTCTAATTTTGCACATTTTCCAACACAATTTTGTAATTCACAAATCTGGACACATCGTCGATGAGACTCAAATGATGAAGCCCAATTAGAATATTTGTCTGGAATATTCACACATTCTTTTCCAATTACTTGATTGTGAATATTTCCTATTTATATTATATATAAAAAAACAATGAAATTCATTAATAAGTTAATTATTTTGATTAATTAAAATTTACTATTTTTCACCAATATATTTACTAGACAAACCTCTAAAATTTTCATTTTCATATAACGTAACATGAGGTTGATTTTTCATTAATTTATAAGGTCGTAGAAATCTTCCAGCAAAACATGGCGATAAATTTAACGCCGTCACTGATAGGATTAGTACAAAAATTGTAGTAACACTACTCATATTGACGCACATTTTTTTTTCAATCAACCAATCACGACACGACACTCCTAAAACGAAAGACACAATTACAAATCTCAATTACAAATCCCAAAAAAATGACCCACTATACTAATAATTTCTCAATAGTAATACCGTATTTCGAATTCATGGAAATTCCAACAAAATGGTATAATTTAATATTATAAATTATATTCTCCACGTGTCTTACTTTCGATTTTGGCTAACCATTTAAACTAAAATGACTAAAAGACTCATATTTAATTAACTATATACAGATTTGAAATCATAATAAGTGAAACTTTTTGAAGGTGAAAGTTGACAAGATTTACCATTATTAATTACGTAGTACAAGATTTTTAACAATTAACATGACACATACTAGCGTTAGTAATAAAACAATGTTGGGATTCTTAAATCAACTAATCAGGTTGTCAGTTAACATAAGTTTGAAAGCCGGTATATGGATTATTTGGCAAATTTACAAAATTGCATTATTAGCTGATGATGAGTCAGATTATGAATGGCCCAGGTAATTTTAATCCGACTAAACACATTTCGAAATTTATATAAAAAAATATCTACTAACGTCATTTATATGAAATAAGGCAAATAGTTATCAAGAAACTTGAACAAAAAGAAGTTTGAACGTCATTCATTGGCTAAGAAATGGATACAGTGTATTTCTGATTTTTTGCAATATGCAAAAAAAAATCTGTGATATTGATAGGGATATAGGAGGTATATAATAGGAATTGCATTTTCATACATAGCAGATAATATAGCTACATAGCGGATACGTAGCAATCATGACACAATCTTATATTAATCCCTTACAAAATCTACCTCCCAATAATTAACTAGGTTATATAGAAAATTAACCCAATGTATTATGCATTAGAGGGCACTGATGCTAAACGAACTCCTTGGATTGGTTAAAAATTTATTCACCAACACATTTTCCTTATTACTTGATGATTTTTGCCAGTTCATTAATAATTGTGTAGTATAGTAGTAGTAAGTAGTAGTAAGTAGGTTGTTGGGTTTCTACTACATTCAACATAATTCCTAATTTCAATTCTGACGAAGGTCATCCAGTAACTACACTTTAGGGTAAATGTAATTGCGAAATTCTAATTGCAAATTAGTTTTTTTCAGAGATATTTTCATTGGCCAAAGGATATAAGTGTAACTAGAAAAAGTGTGTAACAGATTTTGCAAAAAAAAAAAAAAAAAAAAAAAANAAAAAAAAAAAAAAAAATTATCTGTTGTGCAATACAAGTTTAATTTTTTAATAATATTATAATATTATTTAGTTGTGTGTAAATAGTTGAAAGAGAATTAGTAAGGTATGAATTGGAACCTGTTCCCTTCAAATATTTCCGTTTTGCTACTGATTTTGGCAAAAGTATCTTACCAAGTACCAGATCAAATTAGGAATCTTGTGCACAATGAAAAAGGTATTTATTATAAAAAATTTATATTAATTAACTACAAAATTTAATTTATTTATAACTAGAATCAATCGTTTTATAACTAAATGTTNGAAAAATTTATATTAATTAACTACAAAATTTAATTTATTTATAACTAGAATCAATCGTTTTATAACTAAATGTTGATGTGTGATATTTCAATTTCAAGTTTACTTCCGGTTTTTTTTTTCATTTTTTTTTTTTTAGAAACGACTGTTTCACCAAGTGATGGCTCAACCCTTGATCTCAGTTCTTATCGAAATAATTTTGTAAAAATTAAATTGAGCCATTCTTACAATGATGTTACAAATCCGGATATACGATTCAGAGTGGTACCTCCAAAGAACTATGGAGTAATTGTTGTAATTCATAGTATTACACTTCGACAAGGTGTTCCAATTATTGGGAGTAAGAATTGTATCGAGTATGTCACGGTGAGTATAGTAGTCACTTTTAATTTAAGAAGTTGCCAANCAATTATTGGGAGTAAGAATTGTATCGAGTATGTCACGGTGAGTATAGTAGTCACTTTTAATTTAAGAAGTTGCCAAGAATTATATAAAATTTGGGTTCCTTTTGGAGTAAATTTTTAGAAATTTTATAAAATTTGAGGAAATCAATGTAATTAATCTTTATAATTTCAGTTTAACAATACAAACAAAAGTTTTGAAAACCATACTGCCTTTGCATGTGGAGTAATCAATGACAATGCACAAGAATTGGTTGGTGTTCAAAATTTTGTGACTGCAATAGATGACAGTGCCAATATCCATGTACATTTNGATGCACAAGAATTGGTTGGTGTTCAAAATTTTGTGACTGCAATAGATGACAGTGCCAATATCCATGTACATTTTAACAATGATGAATTTTTGAGTCCAGAAGAAAATGGCGAAATTTCAAACTCGACTTTTGTGTTGGACATCACGGCTTACTCTGGTAACTACATAAACTTAAAGTATAGATATTTGCAATAAATTTCTAATTGAAATTACGGTCATGTTTTTTCATTATTATAGATTGTTCATCAAAATCCGATCCAATGAACCAATTGTTCCAATGCTTGTGGAAAATTTGCATCCCAGATGCTTTACAATGTGATGGAAATTTTAATTGTGGATTTCAGTACCCTGGAGTCCAAACTCTTAATTCTAGGAAAACAAAAGACGAACTCAATTGTGACATTAGAAAACGAGAATCCAAATCAGGTGATGAAAAACAAGGTGTCACTACCAATAAAAATACTTCGACACCTCAGAAGCAAGAAATAGGTTTTAATATTTCAACAATTCAATGGCCATGGGAGCATGGGGATAAGGATCCTTCGAAAGTTACAACTTCTACGCGAAAACCAGTTCTTATTATCAATTACTACGACCATGGAACCACCAGTGGTGGTAGTGGTGGTAGTGGTGGTAGTGGTGGTGGTGGTAGTGGTGGTTCAATTGAAAATACTGGTTGGGCCCACCAATTCCCACTATTGACTGTACTCATCATCTTCTTATTAGTATCCTTCCTAATGTTTGGATTTTGTTCCTTACTGGCCAAACTTAACAACTCCCAACCTCAGATTTTCAACGTCAGGTCATCCATACGAAGATGTCGGAGATCAGACCTAGGGTATTTACTTATGAAATGTAAAATATAATTTTTGAGTCTGTAGTCGTTGATTCACTATGTATTATTATTATTTTACAGTGTTCCTCAACATATGGTTGGTATCAATGAGAATAATGGAAGAGTATACTTCTACCCAGATGATCCGAGAACATTCAATACTCCACCACCTCCAACGTACCACGACAGTAGGCCCGAAGCCCCACCGCCATATAATACTTTATTCGACAAAACAGTTCACACATAAAATACTTCAACTAAATAACAAATGAATGACTTTTAGTAGAAGAAGTTACAACTTTTTGACTTCCTACCTTAATTTAGTTGAATTTCTATGAAAATGTTTATTGCACACCAACAATACTTTCAGAGCATAGAAACGTCTTTGGCGCACCTATACTTCACAGGTACTTGACAAATTACAAGTAAAAAAAGTTATGATTTATTTGAAAATTTGAAAATTTGTTGTTATTTTGAAACGTCACTCTCAGCACATTGACTGAAACATTCAAAAGTTTCAATTTTCAAAAAATCAATCGTAGAGACTTGATCGTTTCTAATACCGTATCCTAATTTTGAAGGATTTTTGTGAAACTGTTAATATTTTACCATAAAAATAAAACTTTCTGCAGCAAATGGTTTATGGTTTAAACTTTAAAGTAATTTCCTCCATCCAACACATGATCTATTTTTAACCTCAATGAATACTCAATTTTGTCTAATTAACTTACGGTCATCCTATAGTAGCTATTAACATCACGCAGTAGTATGAGAACATGTTACAATCACGAGTTCAAAGCATGCTGAACTTTGTGAACCCTTTCTTTGGTTAATAATAATTCTTGTGTTGAGACTTAAGGAATTTTTGAACCCTTGAGTCATCTACGTGACTAACACTTTTGAATCATAACTACTTATGTGCTAAAACTTATTTGTGCACCAAAACTTACTTACAAATTAAAAGTATCAGTTGCATTCTAATTTTCTCCAAGTAAGGTCATCTCAACAAAATAGCCATAACGACCACTTTACTCTTACATGTCACGGATGCTACGACTTGGTGTTCATTTTTATTTTTATTTTATTGTGTGGACTAATATGCTTGTAAAATTTATTTTCAATTATCCATCAAATTTGGATATTTTTCAATTTTAAATAAGGTAAAACAAAGAAGCAAATAATTCATGAACTTGTAAGATATCAATTGTCCGCAAACTATTTAATCAACGCTTTTAATTCTGTCTTATTCTTTTCACTTATCTTAAGAGTAAAATAACTAACATAATTCTTGATTTCGTTCAACTATTCTGAAGAGTTTATGTCTATTTTCAACCAATTTTGGATATCAGCAACACTTTTATGATTCATTTGTCTCAGAATACTTAGGTTTAACGTAAAACTTATTTCCTTTTACTACTTCATTCCCCTCCTTTTGTTCTTTTTCATTTATACTACAAATTGATGTCTCGCTATAACTAGATAATTCCTCGCATTTGTTTCTTCCAATTGCCATGAATCTGGCCCCAAGTCTCGGCCTGCTAGAACCCAACATTTGTCGGCAGGTATTTTTCTAAAACAACAGAAATAAAGTATGACTTAAACGTATTTAAAGTTATAATTAAAAATGAATACGACTAATATTTCGTTAAGGTTATCAGGTAACGTGCAAATGTATACCACACTCGTACCCGTAAGCTGAGTCACCGTTTTTAACCATAACTGAAAACAAAAGTGGACTATTAAAATGTGTGATCATCATGTACATAAATAAATGAAATATCTGAATTACTGCTTTAACTCCATGAACTTGATCCTTCACTAAAAGTAGAAACAGCGCAAAACCAACGAAAAAGATGTGTCCAAATAAATTAAAATTCATATTTAGAAAAAAATAACAATTTCAACTAACTTCTAAGCGAATAACAAGCAATAGTAGAGATAAAANAGCGCAAAACCAACGAAAAAGATGTGTCCAAATAAATTAAAATTCATATTTAGAAAAAAATAACAATTTCAACTACTTCTAAGCGAATAACAAGCAATAGTAGAGATA
Organism: Holacanthella duospinosa; assembly: GCA_002738285.1. Taxonomy (NCBI): domain Eukaryota; kingdom Metazoa; phylum Arthropoda; class Collembola; order Poduromorpha; family Neanuridae; genus Holacanthella; species Holacanthella duospinosa. The sequence continues at coordinate 217,886 of NIPM01000207.1, read as the reverse complement.
AAGGACTCCACTCCAGTCACTCAAGTCTCGATATTATAGAAATCGAGTTTATATAGTACTCACGTACATTATGATATATTACTCAATTTTCAAAAGTTGGTAAAGTAATATGAATCGGATCAATTTATTTAACAACCCTAGTCTAGAAACATGAAAAATAAAAACTTTTGATCTTCATGCTACAGTGTTGTTCCACTAACAGCATACACGTCACTCAAATCAGCATGTCTTCTACAGTGAGATATACGAGTAGTTTGGAGGNCAGTGTTGTTCCACTAACAGCATAGACGTCACTCAAATCAGCATGTCTTCTACAGTGAGATATACGAGTAGTTTGGAGGTTTATCAATACTGATTCCTGTAAATGTTTTGGATTCATATTCGTAATTGCCAATTTTAGCACTTGATTTGTGAAAAAAAAAATAAAAATCCCAAATTATTACTGAAAAAGTCATTTTCTACCTTGAAATTATATAACTTTGAGAAATTCATCGGAAGCGTCGATATGTAATCCAAAATTCCGACATTGTTCTTGTCGAAGTGCGCCAAGAATTCTGTCACTACAATAATAGGCAGTGTCAATATACCCTTTATGGACATAGGGTACATCTGGTCACTTGAAATTACCGGTTCAAAGGGATCCTTAGAAAGAACCCTTATTCAATTCATCTTCAACGAAGCTTTGGTAATCAGAAGAAATTTTTGGTTGAGCTATAAAGCACTATCTAGAACTATTAACCACCTCCATCCTCGCCATTATTTCCAAAGAGCTTCAAAACAGAAAAAAAAAATTAATAGGAGGGGAACTAAGTCTCACCTTTCTACTTGAACATTCATTCATTCAATTGGTTGGTTGAGTTACACTACTGAACAAGAGTTACACTACTGCTGGTTGTGAGAATAAGCCACAATGTTTATTCTCACATATTTAAAAGTTTAAAAAATTCTAAAGGATTTCTACTGTTACATGTATTGTTGATGAAATTTTAAGCATTTTCTAAAGTCAAATTCAACATCTGTTTGAATTTTTTAAGATCGTCTAGAAAATTGTAAGAATTAACTATTGAGTAGGAATAGGAACTGTATAAAAATGAGACTTAAATTTAACAACGTTGGACTCGTTGAAGTTATTCATAATTCAGTTTGTTATGGTTTACTTGGTTCATAATTCACACGGAGATTTGAAGGATGAACGTAAGAATTATAATTTTTTATTTACTGAAAATTGCAAAAAAANTCATAATTCACACGGAGATTTGAAGGATGAACGTAAGAATTATAATTTTTTATTTACTGAAAATTGCAAAAAAATTTATGCTACTTTGTTTCTATAACTTTGTCAATGAAAGAGTAAATCATAAATTTAAAGCAATAATATNAAAAAAATTTATGCTACTTTGTTTCTATAACTTTGTCAATGAAAGAGTAAATCATAAATTTAAAGCAATAATATTTTAGCAATAATTAATAATTATTTATATAACCTATTTTAATTAGTCACCAGGTTGTAATTACCAGTATAACTTCACTATCAGGTATATTCCAAATTTTAATGATGAATTCCAAATCCGTTTCAATTGAAAATCTCATTTACTTTCTCATGTCAAATCCACATTGCACTGCAGTTGGCATTATTTTATAAAAATTTTTCTGTTATTGATAAGGAAAAGTTACTTAAAATCAATTAGCTATATTTTGTTCTTAAAACAGAAGAAAAAATACAGCAAATGTACCGATAAACTCAAATTATCGGTAGTATTTGTGGGATTAATAAAAAAATCAAAATTTCTTAAAAAATTTNAATGTACCGATAAACTCAAATTATCGGTAGTATTTGTGGGATTAATAAAAAAATCAAAATTTCTTAAAAAATTTACAACAATGCAATTGAGCTATTATGAAAATTATCTAGATCCATTCAACTAAATTGTCTTTCTTTTTCTGTAGACTTTTATTTGTTCTTAGCTCAATCATCTCGGAGAACTATTGAAATTTTCCAATTAAACATTAAAATTAGGTCTAGTTTACCACTGGAAATNAATGTACCGATAAACTCAAATTATCGGTAGTATTTGTGGGATTAATAAAAAAATCAAAATTTCTTAAAAAATTTGCAACAATGCAATTGAGCTATTATGAAAATTATCTAGATCCATTCAACTAAATTGTCTTTCTTTTTCTGTATACTTTTATTTGTTCTTAGCACTCAATCATCTCGGAGAACTATTGAAATTTTCCAATTAAACATTAAAATTAGGTCTAGTTTACCACTGGAAATTGTTGTAACATATACACTGTAACAGAAAGATGATGTTTGAAAAAATAATCTTAACTTTTAGTTATTTACTTATAATTATTTTTAAATTTTATGGCTAAACCCACTAATTTTTATGAAAGCCTCTAAAGCCTGAATGAAAGCCTCTAAAGTCAAAATACATTATTTCTGAAAACATTTTATGGATGGGCTTATTAAATTAAAAACAAAAAACTTATTATCCACAAGTGCCAGGGTTAAATATATTCTGAAACTAATATGAATTAGTTAAACAGAATGATGAAGTTTTTTTAGCACTTCTGAGGAATTGGTTCTGGAAAAATTAGTTCATATGAAGGTGAAAGATCCTCTGGTGATTTTAGAATAATCACTTGGTTTAGTACTTCAGCTCTTACATTGCTCATAGGAACGCTGACATGAAAAAATTTATTAAAAATTACATAATTTTATATAATATTTTATTAATTTTTGTAAAATATTTTATAAAAGTTACCTTAAATGACTCAAATTAATTTCAATTGTTCGCTGAGATGGTAATTGTCGTTGCATTAAATTTCTTCGAACAATACAACAAACAAAAAAATACAAAGAGTACTATAATAAGTGCTCCTGAAATTCCTGATACAAACGCAAAACTTGAATATCAGTCAACGTCTGCTGCATTTCACATAGATGTTTCGAGGTGCAATTTTAAAATTGTCGTAGTTGGCGTGTCAGGAGTGAAGTTCTTGTGAATTCTGTAAGAATTAAAATTAACTATAAATAATTACTCCAAATAACTCGCACAAAATTTTGTTGTCAAACTCGAGTTTTTGTAAAAAAAAAGTGGTGAAGTGAGATAGAATTTTAAAACCTTGACATTGAACATTGCCCAATTTGCATGTCAATAGTGAAGTGCTTGTGCATTCTGCAAAAAAAAAAGATATTTTTTTTGTTGAAATTCGAATTTTTGTAAAAAAAATATCACATAAATTTAATAACCTGCATAAGCAATGAATACCATTTCCTATTTGAACGATTTTTGAATGTCTTCGAATAGAGGATCACCAAACTTCAAATAAAAGCATAGAGAATTTCTTTAGGCTCATAAACAAATATTGGAGCTAGGAGAGATTTCGGCTTCTCTGATTGGTCATTTTCTACAATTTCTACACAAATTGGTCCAGTGTCTAGTTCATCACTCTGTTCAAACTAAAATCAATAATTATACAAATTCTGAGTCATCAAGGCTGAATACTCTTATTAAAGAGCACATTTGTAAGTCTTTCGCTTCTCCCTAGTTTTAATACTATGGTGGACCTAATTGCACTCCAAAGGTTCGGAAAACCGCAATTTACCTTAAAATAATTCTACAAATAAGAATGTTCGTACTATATTAATATATTACATTACATTTTCTTTTTAGGAAAATTACTTGAAAGCATTNTTGTAAGTCTTTCGCTTCTCCCTAGTTTTAATACTATGGTGGACCTAATTGCACTCCAAAGGTTCGGAAAACCGGAATTTACCTTCAAATAATTCTGCAAATAAGAATGTTCGTACTATATTAATATATTACATTACATTTTCTTTTTAGGAAAATTACTTGAAAGCATTCTGCGGTTTTTGAACCTTTGGAGTGAACACATGTCCACCATAGAATTAAAANTCTGCGGTTTTTGAACCTTTGGAGTGAACACATGTCCACCATAGAATTAAAAACTAGGGGATAAGCGATAGACTTGCAAATGTGTTCTTTAATTAGACTATTCAACCTTCATGACTCAGAATTTGTATAATAGACTTCTTCAAAACAAATTAAAACAAATACATAAAATTTATTAATTTTATTTAACCTAAACTTCTTAAACTTTTAACTTTAATTACCAAATTGAGACGATTACCAGTGTGAACTTCCTTTGTAATAATAACATATGTTCAACTGCTTGATTTCAATTTGAACAGAGTGATGAACTAGAAGCTGGACCGATTAGGAGACAAATTGGAGAAAATGATTAATAGAATTCTTTAATTTGATTAAGTTTTCAATAATAATTATAAAATTATTAGGTGAAATTGTAAAAAAATTTAGTTAAACAGGCTTGTTAATATNTAAGTTTTCAATAATAATTATAAAATTATTAGGTGAAATTGTAAAAAAATTTAGTTAAACAGGCTTGTTAATATATTACATACATTTTCTTTTTTGCAAATTTACTTGAAAGCAGTCTGCGGTTTTTCGAACCTTTGAAGTGAAGNTATATTACATACATTTTCTTTTTTGCAAATTTACTTGAAAGCAGTCTGCGGTTTTTCGAACCTTTGAAGTGAAGACATGTGCACCATAGAATTGAAAACTAGGGGAGAAGCGATAGACTTGCAAATGTGTTCTTTAATTAGACTATTCAACCTTCATGACTCAGAATTTGTATAATAGACTTCTTCAAAACAAATTAAAACAAATACATAAAATTTATTAATTTTATTTAACCTAAACTTCTTAAACTTTTAACTTTAATTACCAAATTGAGACGATTACCAGTGTGAACTTCCTTTGTAATAATAACATATGTTCAACTGCTTGATTTCAATTTGAACAGAGTGATGAACTAGAAGCTGGACCGATTAGGAGACAAATTGGAGAAAATGATTAATAGAATTCTTTAATTTGATTAAGTTTTCAATAATAATTATAAAATTATTAGGTGAAATTGTAAAAAAATTTAGTTAAACAGGCTTGTTAATATATTACATACATTTTCTTTTTTGCAAATTTACTTGAAAGCAGTCTGCGGTTTTTCGAACCTTTGAAGTGAAGACATGTGCACCATAGAATTGAAAACTAGGGGAGAAGCGATAGACTTGCAAATGTGTTCTTTAATTAGACTATTCACACTTGATGACTCAGAATTTGTAAAATACTTTTTCAAAACAAGTTCAAAACAAAAAATTAACTTTTTTGTAATTAATTTTCATTTAATTTCCTAAACTTCTTAAACTTTTAGTTTTCAATTTCAGAATTTTAGGACTCAATTACCTCTGCAAAACACAAAATCTCACTATTATTGAAAAATCTTTAATTATCAAATTGAGCCGATGGCTTGAATACCAGCGTAAACTTTATTTATAATAATAACATGATATATTTTGATGTTTGACTTTAGTTGAACAGAGTAATGAACTAAACGCTGGACCGATTTGTGTAGAAATTGAAAAAANAGACATGTGCACCATAGAATTGAAAACTAGGGGAGAAGCGATAGACTTGCAAATGTGTTCTTTAATTAGACTATCCACACTTGATGACTCAGAATTTGTAAAAATACTTTTTCAAAACAAGTTCAAAACAAAAAATTAAATTTTTTGTAATTAATTTTCATTTAATTTCCTAAACTTCTTAAACTTTTAGTTTTCAATTTCAGAATTTTAGGACTCAATACCTCTGCAAAACACAAAATCTCACTATTGAAAAATCTTTAATTATCAAATTGAGCCGATGGCTTGAATACCAGCGTAAACTTTATTTATAATAATAACATGATATGTTTTGATGTTTGACTTTAGTTGAACAGAGTAATGAACTAAACGCTGGACCGATTTGTGTAGAAATTGAAAAAATAACCAATCAGAGAAGCCGACATCTCTCGTAGTGTCCAAGATTCATTTATGACCCTAAAGGAATTCTCGATGCTCAGTTGAAGTTTGATGATTTTCTACTTGAAGAGATTCAAAAACCGTTCAAATTGGAAATACCGTTCACTACTTACGCAGGTTAATAAATTTATATATGTCTGTTACAAAATCTCCAGTTTGCCAAAAAAATATTTTGTCGGAAAGTGTAATAATCTATCGTTTCGTTAACTCCTGACATGTCAAGGACGTCAATGTTCAATGTCAAGGTTTCAAAGCCGTGTCTCACCAGCTTTCTTCTTTGATGGCATCAATTGTGGACAGCACGGTAACTTTGGAAGTGAAGAATCAGGCTGTTCTTCAAATAAAAGCAGTTCAAACAATGGTAAATTCAATTTGAATCATGATGGACCACTTCATCCAGTTAATCTAGGAAGATCTAACAATCAAACAACCTATCTTTGTCAAATTCAATAGATGTTGACCATTAATACTGATATATTTGTTATGACAAGTTTTGGTAAATTGTAATAATTGTTCATTATATTGATTGATTTATACTTTCTACATGAATCAATTGATTTGGGAAAGCAGGGGGTTTGATTATTTACATTAGATTTGACAAAATGTTATTTTTAAAATTCTCAATAAATTTTGAAAATATTATCAGATATAAGAAGTATACTGATTTCGTTGAGATTTATTTTTTAGAACTCGTGCAAATCAATTAAGGTAAATGTTTTCAATAAATTTCTAAAGGAAAAGTACGATAATTTTACTATAGATTGTTCATCAATATCCGAACTAATGAGCCAGTATTGTTCCAATTCTTGAGAAAATTTTCTATCTCAGATGCTTAACAATGTAATGGAAGTTTTACAGATTTCAGCACTCTGGAGTCCAAAATTGGTTTCAATATTTGAACGATTCAATGGCAAAGGGAACATAGGGATATGGATCCTTCCAAAGACCACCTCTATGTGAAAACCAATTATTATTAACAATAACTATGGATCCACCACCAATAGTGGTAGTGGTGTTTAAATTGAAAATACTAGTTGAGCTTACCAATTTCCATCATTGCCTGTACTCATCTTCTTCTTCTTAGTATTTTTAACTTACTTACTGTTTGGCTATTGTTCCTTATTGGCCAAACTTAACAAATCCCAACTTTATATTTTCAATATGAGATCATCCCTACGAAGATGTTGCATTTTAGTTTTTAAAAAGTGCTATAAATATGGGATCAGATAATTCGGAAGATTTCATCCAAATATACTTTGTGCCAAAAAAAAAATCACGAAACGGTAAAATAACAAAAACAGTGAGAAATAAAACTGTTTTTGTGGTTATTATTCCTATTTTGTTAACACGAATAACTAAATAATAAACTTTACCCTGTCTGACTTATCAAACTCCTCCGTTAGCAACTAACATGTTAAAAATTATGTACATATTTTTTGTAAAATTATTTTAAGGTAGTTTGCGATTTTTGGACATTTGGTGCGCACATATGGCCTCCATGTAGTCAAAAGCTAGGGGAGAAGCGGTTTGACTTGGAAATTTTAAGTTAGTGCTTTCAACCAAGATGACTCAGAATTTGCTTAATTTGACTTTTCAAAACAGATTTTATTTTTTTAATTTTGGTTTAATATCCTTCAACTTCTAAAAATTGTTTTTTTAAATTTCAGATTATCTCTACCCAATTTCCTGTTCTACAAAACACAAGATCTAGCTATTACCGAATAAGACTTTAATTATCAAATTGAGTCGATGGCCTGACTACCACCGTCAACTTTCATTTATTAATTTTTAGTGCAAATTACAGGTGAATGCATATGTATATAATGGAATTAATGTTATATAAATGGCAATAGTCCAACAACTTCACCTCAGGACGAAAAATTTGCATTTTTCATTATGTAGTGACTATATCAGTGTATTTATGACCCGCTACTTCTGAAATTTTGTTTTGTATGTTTTAAAATTAATAACAGAATTTGATTTTAATATGCTTGATTTTAGTTTGGACAGAGTGATGGACTAGAAGCTGGACCAATTTGTGGAGAAATTGGAGAAAATGACCAATCAGAGAAGCCGAAATCTCTCGTAGGTTCAAGATTCTTCTAATGACCCTAAAGGAATCCTTGATGCTCAGTTGAAGTTTGAGATTGGCTAATTGTAGACATTAAAAATACCAAATTGGAAAGGACATTTACTGCATATGCAGGTTAATAGATTTATTTGGGAATTTTTTCTTACAAAAACTCGATTTTTTTTTCAAAAGCGTAATAATTTATCGTTTTTTTTTTTTGTTTTTTTTTTTGCCGATTTTACCAGCATTCACTCCTGACACGTCAATGTTCTATGTCAAGGTTTCAAAGTTGCATCTCACCAGCTTTCTTCTGTGATGGCGTAGACAACTGTCCATACCGCGGTGACTTTGGAAGTGACGAATCAGAATGTTCTTCAAATTAAAGTTGTACAAAGGATAATAAATTTCAGTTGAATCAAGATCGACCAACTTATATAGTTAATCTAGGAAGATCAAGAAAGGCCTATGTAAAATTCAGTAGATTTGGTGATGTACGGCGTGGAGCAAGTGTTCAAATTTTTGCGCTTGTATCAGCAATTTCACGACCATATGTAGTGATCCTTGTATANTGTCCATACCGCGGTGACTTTGGAAGTGACGAATCAGAATGTTCTTCAAATTAAAGTTGTACAAAGGATAATAAATTTCAGTTGAATCAAGATCGACCAACTTAGTTAATCTAGGAAGATCAAGAAAGGCCTATGTAAAATTCAGTAGATTTTGTGATGTACGACGTGGAGCAAGTGTTCAAATTTTTGCGCTTGTATCAGCAATTTCACGACCATATATAGTGATCCTTGTATATTTTGATTGTGTATTTTTCGAAATGTTAGTCGTGAAGAAATTTATTACACCGACAATCTCCATCTCAACAAACAATTGAAATTTATTTGAGTTATATTCAAAGTGACTTATAAAAAGTTTACAAACATTTGATATAAAAATTATTGAATATCTAAGTTTGAATCAATTTTTTCATGTCAGCTATGATGTCTGATGTCAGCTATGATGTTTTCATGAGCTGTATATCTCATGTCATCTATGAGCTATACAGATTTCGATGACACTGGCAAACATTTATTTTTAAGACTAATCAGTTATCAATTTTCGTAATTTGTTTACAAACAAACAAATCTTCTAAAATCTACTTGTACATAGATTATCGATGAAAATTTACAAATGAAAACATGATGAATATTTGTTCAGTGTGATAATTAATTTAATTAAGTTATGTTTATGCTTTTTTTAAATAACTCTAGTTCACATTTAGTGTTAAAAACAGTAGACTTTAGTTCTATTCGATTATTGATACTAGTACTGAAGCAGGCTTTTTAGTGACCAAGATTTTAAAATTAATTAATTAAGTATAATTATTTATTATTGCAATTTCAATAATCTTCTCTCTTTAGAAACACTTTGCAGATTTCCGATTGTTGGATTTTATGTTCCTAACCCCCCACCTTTGTATATATCAGAACGTCTCTGAGCTCTTCTTTTGCCAATGCTATTGTTTAATTTGATAGATTATGTTTAAAGTAATGATTTTCACAGTTGAAACTTGACAATCTCGGTTGCACTAATGGCCTATAGAAGGAAAAAGTTGTAGAGGTTCAACTCAAGAATAAGTAATCGTTTTTTAAATAAAATGAGACAAAAAAAATTGAAATAAATTTAATGTATCTTCTCGAGGGACATAAATGCGGTAGTTTTAAAATTAATTTTAAAAACTCGCGGACTAAGATCCATTTACACTTCGTGCATATTCCTTTCTAGCCGTGGGGCAATGAGAGGGCGGCGTTTTTATTTTAAATTAAGAGAAAAGCCTGCGGCGTTTATTAGAGGGGCGGTGGCAATTGGAAGGCGGCGATAATTAGAATATTTGCGGTAATTTCAAGGTAGAAAATGACTTTTTCAGTAATTTTTTTTTTTTTCACAAATTAAGTCCTAAAATTGGCATTTGTAGACATTTTAATAGTCCATCTACTTTTTCAGGTATTCGTAAAAATGGAGAATAATAAATCGGGCACGAAACTGGTATTCATTGGACGTTACCTGATGATCTTGTAAATACTGCCAACATGTTAGTCGCATTCATTTTTATTTATGTGATGCAAACACATTATAGATCTGTCTTGTCCATCCGTCCATCAATCCGTCCGTCTGTCGGTGCTCTAACTCAAAACCTATTTCACGGATCGAGATGCAGTTTTCACTAATCTATACCCCATGCATTAGGAACAGACAAGTTTGAAGATGAGTTATATCCGTCAACCCTGAGCTATTTTTTTTAATTTTCTCCCGAAACTCAATTATTGCCTTATGGAAATTTACATGCTAAATATTAACTCGAATATTTCGATAACCAATGGATAGATCGACATGGAGTTTTCACTATAGGATAGCCCAAGCCTCAAACTCCACCTTGCACTTCCTAACAGCCTACCGGTTGGGGAAATACGACATGGTTCTTTTTGGAATTTACTTTTGAATCTCTTATTCTCACCAACAAATGCGCACCTCCCACTACATCATAAGCACCCATGATGGGCAAATTCCAAATTGGGGCTACTTTTAGGCAGCGTTATTTAATTGTAACTGGGGCTGCGAGGGACTCCCATTTTTTATTGACAGAAGTCACGTTACTCAGAGCCATGAGTCGTTACTCAGAGTCATGAGTCATGACTCAATGATTTCCTCTTTTGAAGTCACTCATGTTTTAATTAACTAGCATGACTCAGTCATCTGACTGACTCAACCTTCATTATGATTTCAGAAGTCACTGAGTCATGCCACTGAGTCAATTTAAATTTTATAACTGACTACGAAAGTGGAAGGCAGTGAGTCCTAATTGAGTTACTCTTATCCAATCTTGAGGAGTGATTTGAGAACAGTCACTTCATCATTCTACTGAGAGTCAATTTAAAACATGAGTGACTACGAAAGTGAGAGTAATGGGAGTCAAAGTTACTCATGACTCTGAGTCACCTGAATAATTAACCTTTAGGAGTGACTTGAGAAGAATTGATTGTAATTAGATGAATGAATCATTTCTTCTGAGTCAGTCAGATAATTCAGAGTTATGACTCAGTAACATTTGTTTTAAATTGACTCATTCAGTGGCATGATGTAATGGCGGTTAATAAATCATTTATGAATGTGAGCCAGATTCAAGTGACTCATTGACTCAGTTTTGTAGCGTCAGTTTTAAATATAAAATTGACTCAGTGAATCTTCTAAGATTCCTTTTTTTTTAAATTGAGTCAAAGTCATGACTCAATCATGAATCAGTGACTCAGATTCAAATGAATTCTGAAAATATATGCTGTTTACTTTATACAATAAATTTTTATGAGTCGTGACTCAGAGTCACGGTATTGACTCAAAATCATCTCATTCTGACTCAATCCTCAGGGGTTATGGGAGAAAAGTCACTTGAGTAATGCAGTTAATTTAAAACATGATTGACTTCAAAAGGTCATTGAGTCATGATTCATGACTCTGAGTAACCTGACTCCTGTCAATAAAAAAATGGGAGTCATTGGAAGCCCCAGTTGCAATTAAATATCGCTGCCTAAAAGTAGCCCCAATTTCGGATTTGCCCATCTTTGGTAGATATGATGTAGTGGGAGGTGCGCATTTGTTGGTGAGAATGAGAGATTCAAAAGTAAATTCCAAAAAGTACCATGTCGTATTTCCCCAACCGGTAGCAATCTACAGTATGTCAGGCAGCGAAGAAGAATTTTTTTTCTCACTCTCTCTTATAACCTCCGAAAAATAAGAAAAAGTTAAAAAAAAATTTTCTTCGCTACCTAACATACTGTAGCAACCTAACAACTTAGAGTTACACTACCAAACCACGGGCATTACCCGACCACTGGCATTACCTGACTCCGGGAATCACCCAACCGCGACCTTGCAATAAGCTAGGCATTACCCGAGCACGGGCATAACCCGTCCCGGACATTGCAATATGCCGGGCATTACTCGAGCCCGGCCATTACCCGACCCGGACCTTACACAACCCTAGACAACCCCCAACCCCGATATTGCCCAGCCTCTGGCATTACCCAATCCCGGGCATCAATCGATTCCGACCTTACAATATGCCAATCAATAACCTACCCCAGACATTAGCCGACCCCGAGCATAACGCGACCAGGAGATTATACAACCCTAGACAATGTGCCACCGCTGGAACGAATCGACCCCTGCATTACCCAACCACTGGCAATACACGACCACAGGCATTACTCGACCCCGGGCATCAGCCGACCTTACAATATGCCATATATTACCCTACCCCGCACATTACCCAACCCTAGTCATTCCCCGACCCCTATATTACCCAGACCCAGGGATTACCCGATACCGACCTTAGAATGTGCTAGGCATCACCCTATCCCAGAGATTACTATTCCCGACATTATCCTACCTCGGACATTACCCTATTCCCGACCCCGACATTACCCTACCCCCGGCCTCCCAACAGCCAAATTTTCCTCGCCGCCACGCAACAGCCCTCCATATCGATCTACCTTTCACATTCCTCCCAGCGTTTTAGCACTGCAGCACATGATTACTCCGTTTACAACGGTTTATTTTAAATACGGATAAGCCATATTTATATTTCTGTTGTTGTAGAACACTAGCTACCGACGAATTTTGGAGTCTACCAAACGAATCCAATCTGGATATTTCCAGACTTATTACTAATACCAAATCAAACGATTGGTTGGAAATAGTCGTAAACTCTTCAGATCAGTTGAACGAAATCGGGGATTCTCATTATACTCTAAGGTTAACACAAACGGATTTGGATACATTAGAATTATTTTTTTGCTTTAAGTTTCCGCACAATATAAATCCTGCAACTTCATGAGTTGTTTGCTTCTTGGTATATATCTATTTATAATTGAAAAATTTCCAGATTTGATGGATAATTGAAAATAAATTTTTCAAGCATTTTAATCTGGAAATAAAATTTTATATTTGGAATAAATATTTTATTGTTCAACTAAAATAATAAAGATTAACACATTGATTTATTCGAATTTGGTAAATTTTATAAAAATTTCATCAAAAATAACTTCAATTGTTTATCATAAATGACTTTTTCTTATTAAGACCCTTTTTTTTTAAATGAGAGATGTCTATAAATCTCTTTTGTTTATTTTAACCTTGTAGTCTCTCAAAATAGACATAAAAAGGTTTAGTTTTTAGGTTTACAACTCTAAAAACTCAAGGCAGTAGAAGGTAAGTGGTTCTAAGACCCTAAAAATTTCAACTCAAATAGGTTTAATGAGTTTAACCTTCAGTTTTACGACAAGTTTTTTCTTGTTTACAATAATAATGACCTTACCTTGCAATGACAGATTTTTTAGACAATGAAAGCTATAAATTAAACATGCTAAAGCAATATTCAATCCAGTATTAATTTGTTCTTGGGAAGAAATGGACAACTTTTACGTACATTTACAAAGTGATGCATCACAACTGTATTTTTTCGACAACACAATTTTAAATTTTAAAAATCAGCTAAGTAGACCACTGAAATTAGAGAACAACGTACATGAAGTAGCACTGGTCGAGTGTAGCTACACATTTAAGAAACCGTCAATTCCGAAAGACTATACTGTACTAAAAATTGGAAAAATCGCTCGAGTTTCCTCTATAGTACCTAACATGGTGGAAAAAAAATTTTAATATTACAAATGAAAATGTGAAGCGGAAAATTATATTTATCCCAACCAATGTTTGGGAACATGCAAAACGTGAAGGAATCGATATAGCAACAGCATTGACAGAAATAATAAATGCAAAAAAAGGATTTACCGACGAAAAAACTTGCTTGACAAAAACATCCATCGAATTCTACAGTGTGCAACCAATAAATAGCCTCGTAGAATTGGAACAATTCATCAAAATTTTGGTTGCAAATTTTCAAATTAAGTTGCAGACAAATGGAGATAATGTGAGACCGGTGTGGAGTTTTACTTATGAGAAACCATACGCAGTTCGACCATTTAACTTTGAAAAGTCAACCAAAGATATGGTAGGACATATCGATGGATATCACAAATTTCAACGTAACAGCAAATCATCTGTAAAAGTTATAATGCCAGCAGTAAATAAATTTCGTTCTATACCGGCAAAGATGAAAATATTTGACAATTCTTTACGAAAATGAAATTGATATCGGATTGCTAAAAATCACGAACAGTGGGTCTGTGTCAGCAAAAGAAATAACCTCCAACATATTCTGGAATGCTATCAATAAGAAAATTTCCTTAAAGACAAGTGAGCAACAATTGGAAAAACAAAATGTTTTACCATCTGAAGACAAAGTAATTTACGAATTGGACTTTGAACCAGTACATTTACGACAAATGTGTACGTCAGTTTCAAATCGCATTCAAACAATAAACTTAAGCGCAGAACATTACAAATTTACTGAGACTGAAGGTATTATAACGTTAACTTTGGATGATAAAAAAAACTTTGAAGAACTAGAAGTGGAATCACATTTGAAAGCTATATTGGAACTCATGGATACAAATAAGTCTTTAGATGACAATTTCAACATCACCATCAAGGATGGATACCCTTCTTACTTCAATTATGGAAAAACTAGAATGTTCTTGTATACAGACATTGTTGAGCCACAATATGTAGGCAACCAGTTGGCGCCTCTAATCCGGATTGTTACATATACTGGTGTTGATGATAAGGTTTCGACTATTGACTTTCAGCAATTGCAGTATCTACCATTAACAAAAACAAAAAATGACAGTATTCATATTTATATAAGAAGCGAAAGTGGATCGGTCCTACCATTTGAATCTGGAACGCTGAGTGCAACGCTACACTTCAGACAACGAAAATATTAATAATGCACAAATACAGTGTTGACGAGCTGTTTAAACTCTACAGTCCTCAACATGGAGGAGGCCAAGACGATCATTCTATAAGCCTAACCTAGTACGACAACGTGGATCTGGATTGGGATCATTTCTGCTAAATCTGGGTAGAAAATTGATTCCATTAGTAAAAAAATTTGTTCTACCACATGCAGCGACAGAGTTGAAAAATGTTGCAAACGGACGTACTTAAACGGTCTAAAGAAGCATTTAAAGAAATCGTAAAACAAGGTTTGGATCAGTCTGGCAGTGGTCGACGTCGTGTAAGCNGAAGCATTTAAAGAAATCGTAAAACAAGGTTTGGATCAGTCTGGCAGTGGTCGACGTCGTGTAAGCATCAAAAGCAAATTGAGAAACAATGATCAAAGGACACAGAAGAAAATTCGGATAAAAACTCCCGTAAATTCAATTTTTTAAAATGGGTCGAAAGCAAGCAAATAGCCAACGCATCGATTATGTTAGAGCAGAAAGGACTTGTTTACTGAACCTGGATACGACATTACTATACAATCCAGCNAGCAAGCAAATAGCCAACGCATCGATTATGTTAGAGCAGAAAGGACTTGTTTACTGAACCTGGATACGACATTACTATACAATCCAGCAGTATGACCGAGTATCATCCTTTGCATAATGTAACCGATCGAAGTGCTCCAATAGCATTTTTCATTCAAGGAAACGATGTACAATATTTGAATTTTGCAGAATCAAAACTATATATTCGAGGGAAATTGACAACTTAAACTGGGGCGGACCTTCCCGATGTTACAAAAATTTCCACGTATGCTCCAGTTAACAATTTACTCCACTCTATGTTTGATAGAATTTCGGTNCCCGATGTTACAAAAATTTCCACGTATGCTCCAGTTAACAATTTACTCCACTCTATGTTTGATAGAATTTCGGTCCATCTAAACGAAATGGAAATTACGGACAAATCAAGGTACTACCCGTACAGAAGCTATATTGAGGATTTTCTTGGTTACTCACGAAAATACAAAAAATCGATTGGCAAAGCTGCCATGCTCACCAAAACGGACTCGGAACTAAATACTATGGACGCGGAATGGCTAAAAAGAAAGGACATGGTCGTCAAAAGTCAAACATTAGAATTGGCAGGCAAATTGCGCACGGAACTGTTTACACAACCAAGATTTCTAATTCCTGGAATTGATGTACTCATTCAGCTGTATCGAACTCTAGATGAATTTTGTATTCAAACGGCAGGAACGACTCCAATTGCAAAAATACAATTTCAAGTTTTGGAAGCCAAACTTTTGGTGAAGAAGCATACACTCTTACCTTCAATTCAGTTGGCACATTTAAAATATTTGGAAGTGGGAAATCNACACTCTTACCTTCAATTCAGTTGGCACATTTAAAATATTTGGAAGTGGGAAATCCAGCAATTTATCTTAATCGTGCGGTGATCATGAAAACATATGCTCTGCCAACAGGAACACTACAAAATACCAAAGAAAATTTGATTAGCGGTCATTTACCAGATCGCATTGTAATTGGATTGATCAACGGAAGTGCTCTCCACGGCTCATACTCTACAAATCCTTTGGCATTTGAGCATTTTGACTTGTCGTTGGCCACAATTAAAGTGAATGGGGAGTCGATAACTGAACATGCAAACGAACTTGACGTTGGTGGGGACCGTTCAGTTTTGACATATTTGTCAATATTTGACAATTTGGGTATCAGCAACTGTGACACTGGAGTTGACATCAAATTGGACGAATTTAAAAACGGGAAAGTTTTGCAAGTATTTAATGTTCGACAAGCAAAGGATACATTTTGTATTCTAAAATTTGGCAATATTGCAATTAATTTGCGGTTCAAAAAAGCATTGCCACAGACTGTTACAGTCATTGTTTATACGGAATATGAATCAATAATGTATATCAACCGAGACAAGCAAATACAATTCAAAAACTACACAAAAGAATGAATACTCTGGAGATATACCGATGTCTAAAGTATATTATAGGACGGAAGGAATGACAGTGTGAAGTAATTCCAGGCGGCCATCTACCCAATATTCAAATCAAACAATACCCATTATTCCTGTGTAAATAATGATGTCGCTGCTGATCCTGGATCACATTGGCTAGGACTTTTTATTAAACGCCCTGGTGAGGAAATGGAATTTTTCGACAGCTAAGGAAATCCTATAAATATATATTCTCATCACTTTGTGAAATTTGCCTTGAGGTTGGGTGTAAATATTTTAGAAGTAAGAAAAGGTGTACAAGTATCAAATTCGGATTCTTGCGGTAGAATTGTAATTTTCTTCTTATGGAAGCGATTTCTCAACTGTCCCAACAATAGTTTTTACTGTATCTTTACAAAAAATTATAAGACAAATGAGAAAATTGTTTCAGCTTTTGTTAAATCTTTATTTATTCATAAAAAAGTATTAAATAATAGTTTTAATAAAAATTTAAAACTACAATGTTGTAAAATTAGAAAATAAAATTAAAAAATAAAATTATTAAAAAAAATTGAAACTTGTTGCCATTGTTNTGGAAACGGGAGTTTCATTTTCATCCAATGGTTGTAGCATTCTTTTTATGCGTATCGTAAATAAATGAGGCGTTATTGAAAATGTTTTGAGTCGTTGCAAAACTTCAGAAAGACCTGGTTGATCAAACGGTATCTAGTTACCGCATAGTTGAGTCAAAATGTCTTTGAAATCTGATCCAGTAATAGGACTACCATCGATAACAAATTCATTATTCACATTTGCAAAAATACTCAACCGTTTTAAATGAATCAAAACAGATGGAGCCCGTTTTATTGTCACATTTCCAAATATGTCCGAAAGTGAAGCCAATGGTTTTGGTGGTGGAGTATCCTGTATCTCTTGCAAGGATGCCACGGGGACATCCGGTAAGGGTGGTATTTCGTCTAATACTGATTTCACAAGGATTGGCCTCTTTTCAATTTTTTGATACTGTTTTATTACATTTCGATTTGCTTGATGATGCAACAAAACTTTCAAATCATCGTGGATTTTTTTGTCTTAAATTTTCCTGGACTCCACTTGTGGTTTTGCAAGTTCCTTGAGTTTATGCAGTAATATCTCTGGAATGAGTTTCATGCGTTTAGCCATCTATCAAACAACTTGTCGAGAAACTCAAAACTGCCGGAATCAGTGGTGGCAAAAATCCACCTTTTTGAACCAAGATACGTTTAGAAGTTTTTGAGTTTGGCTTTGAGAATGCCAATTCTCTCAAAACTGGTCGATATCGTTTCTACTTTTTGAGCAACCGTGGACTTACTGGTACATTCTGATTTGCAATATTGAAAATAGAATCTTGTATTGACTTGATCTGTTCCGCCGTCGCCTTAGTAATGCGAGCTTTACGTTTCTGCGCAGTTGTTTTTATTAAGCTTTTCAAGAATGCTTGATTGCTCAACACTCGATTTTCCATTGTTGACACGACGAGTTTCAGAAACAGACTACTTACGTTATCGACTCGTTGCATATATAAATAGATTCAATGATATAATGTCACAGTCGACGATATGGCACCAAGAGTGTTGGATGCCTACACTGATACTAAAAATCCAGGAGCATATAGCGGAGCATATAACTTTTACGCAGTAAATAAATTTTTAGGCTTAAAACGTGTAAAGGAAACTACTGAAATCAAGAGGCTACTCTCTCCACATTCCCACACGTCAAAAGTTTCAAAGACGTCAGATATTTGTTCCAGGAATAAATAATCACTGGGGAATTGATTTGGCAGATATACAGCGCTGGAGTAAATTCAATTACAACAATCGATATTTGATTTGTGTTGTTGAATTTTTTTCCAAAATGGCATGGATTCAACCAGTTAAACGGAAAAGTTGTCCACATGAATTGGAAGGTTTTCAGAAAACTATTGATCGTGCAGGTGTAAAACCATTGTATCTTCAATCTGATTCGGGTACAGAGTTTATGGGAAAACAAATGAAAGAATTTTGCCAAGATAATAATATTCATCAATTTGTTGTTCATTTCCTACACAAGTGTGCATATGTCGAAAGCTTTATCAGAACATTATTTCAGCGAATTTCTAGATATATGACGGAAAACAATACAAACCGATTTGTGCAAAAAATATCAGATTTTGAAAAAGCCTATCAAAATTCATACCACAGAAGTATTGGACGTACACCATCAAGTGTTTTCAAAGAAACAGAAATGGAAGTATTTGAAAAACTTTACGGAAAACCAATACGGAAACCAAAGGGAATATTAAAAATCGGTACCCTGGTGCATTTGATTAGACAAAAAAAATTGAAAAAGGTTATTCAAAAACATTCAATGAGACAGTACATAAAATTGTAAACGTGAAATTGACAAATCCGGTTACGTATGTGGTAAAAGGACCGAATGGTATATAAAGACAAAGTTTCTACAGACAAGAGTTAGTTTGTGTTCATTGAAGGATGAGTTACTTCAATTTTTTGCGACCTCTACCAAATCGTTTGTCAATATGCAGTAATTCCAATTGTAATTGCTGTGTACGGACGAATTTGGATAACAAAGTTATCATTAGCTACTCTGGAAATGAGCTAGAGATTCCATTAGGTGAACTCGGTAATGTGATTGAAAAGTTGAGCAAAATCAAGATTCGACTTGAGCAAGACAAAGAGGTGTAATGCTTTAATCGTATAGAAAACGAATAAATAAGCAAGGATATATTTTCATGTCCAGCATTGTCATTATGGACACTAGTGGAAATGTGTCGTCTGCCGGAGAGCGTAAAATGAAAAGAATACCATCGACTATCCTGGCTATTGTCCTGACAATTCTATTTAGTTTCCTTATTGCGATCAGTTATCTGTCAGTTTCTCAGCCACAAACCAACTACAGACGAAAAGTTATTGAAACTCTTGGAGACTATTGAGTCAACCTTTGGTTGGATTTTGGACCCTCAAAATGACACTCGAATCTAAAGGTAAACATGTCCGTTCTATGCGGCCCATAGGGCCGCATAGAGTCCCCATATGCAGGCTAAGCCTGCATAGTTATGCGGCCAACCAGACCGCATAGATTATGTCCTCCGGACATAGTATGCGGCTCATAAAGCCGCATAAGCCGGTCTCTCAATCACATGTTTCATGAATATTTTAGGAAGGCACTTGGGTGAGTGGATTCAGAAACGGTACAAAATTCCTGCCACAGCAAACTTTCAAATCCATCTCCTTAACAATGCTATTCTGCTAACTCAAAATGAATATAAAATTGCAATTACAAGAGATGAAGCCATCAAAATTTTCAAATCTCGTACTCTTCTGTCATGTTCAGTTTCAGAATTTCAAATTCCTACAGACAAATTTAAAATTTCCATTGAAATGGATCCGNTCTCGTACTCTTCTGTCATGTTCAGTTTCAGAATTTCAAATTCCTACAGACAAATTTACAATTTCCATTGAAATGTATCCAACGAGTAAATAAACTTCAATTTGTATGACTCAAGAAGACAACAAACTTTATTTTACTTTCATTTTTGCCACTAGAATATTCAAGTATGTATTCTTGAAAAAACTGTTTAAATTCTAAGTATTTGAAATAAACTATCAGTTTTATACTGACTCTTCACATGGAACGTTGTGTCGATTTTGATTATCGTCTCAAAGCACCATTTTGTATGACTGTTAGCGGTTGCTCTCAATCAGGAAAGTCTATATTGACTGCATCTATTCTAGAAAAGCGTCATGAATTGATTGATACTCCTATCGACGACATTCTATATTGCTATACAGAGTTTCAGGAAACTTTTTTTGATGTATTCAAGCAAAAAATCCCTTTCATTAAATTTAATCAAGGTCTTCTTGCAGAATTTTCTGATCCACTTGATCGTCANTTCAAGCAAAAAATCCCTTTCATTAAATTTAATCAAGGTCTTCTTGCAGAATTTTCTGATCCACTTGATCGTCATAGAATTATTGTACTTGACGATTTGATGCAAGAAATTCGTCAATTTAAAAACATTTCCTCTGCCTTTACAAGAACATTTCATCATCGTAACGTTAGCCTAATATTTCTAACTCAAAACTTTTTAGAAAAGACGCTTAGGACTCTAACAACCAACTGCCAATACGTTTGTCTAATGAAAAAAACAGTTTTCTTCAAGGCGGCATCATATGTCAACATTGGAATTGAAAAATAATGGCATATATCAAGTCCAAAACTTGCAAACATCAAATCTCTCAATCGAATAAATACATCAGCTAAAATGGTTGTATTGGCCAAGCAGTAGGTGTCCGTATACGTTCCAAAAGTTGTGATTTCAAGATCATGCCATAGTTTTTGTGCGTATTGGTAGTCTTCTAACGTGCCTTCGTCACCCGTCAAATCGTTCTTGAATGTCTCTATAGGTGGCAGTGTGGTTTCAGTATGTTTTGCGACACTATCTACATAGCTGTAAGGATAAATTCCTTTTCGAAACAGCAAATCGACTTTATCACCTAAATTTTCAAATACTTTACGTGTAATTTTAAAGTCATTGGAGGATAAATTATTTGCTAATTTGTCCAAGCTGTGGTTAAAAAACGCAAACGAATCAATGAATTTCAAATTCATTCCCTTCCCGGTTTTTAGCATAATTGCTGCAAACTTTTTTTGGGAACACGGAATCACATCAACACGTTCAATCAAACGATTTTCTATCGATTCCAAAACTAGCTTAGAATCGTATCCCTTGAAATTATGCATAACAATCACTAGTTGGGTTTTTTTCTGCCTCGCTTGCAAATTGCAATAGTGGTGGGCAAGTCCTTCATACTTGAAATCCCAATGTGAGTGTTGTCGATGAATTCTACATGATGGGACATTACGAGTAACATTTTTGATTAAGTATAAATTCAGGATCAAGTAAATTTGCAGCGTGTCCGTCTGAAATTATCATGATGCTTGGCAATTTCTTCTCTGGCGTTTATGTCATCCATCAATTCCGCCAAATATGTAACAATATCTTTGATCATTTTTTGAGCTACATTCTCATTTTGATTTTGAGCATGATAAAATTCAGTTTTTTTTAACTCATTATCAGCATCAACACATAACCACGAGTAGGATCCTGGATTGTGCACATTCAACTTCTTTGTTCCATTTCCAGTTACAATTTTCACTTCCGGATCAGTAATTTGATTTAACTGTGCTCCAAAATCGGCCACAATTATGTAAGGTAGCTTCACAGTTCTTTTGTACTTATCAAACTTTAGCCATTTCTTTGTTGGTAAATTTACTTTTTGGAGTCCTAGTTCAGCACAATATTTTACATGTTCATCATATGTGTTGTTGTGAAAGGGATGGAGACAGTAGCGGCAGACTTGGTTTGTTTGTCTTTCGTGACTTCTGTATAAAAAAGAGTGTAAATTCTTGATGAAAACAAAATGCTGTCCAACTTCACCTAGTACCATCAGCAAATCAATCCGAATAGGTCTTGGCTCTTTGCATGTATGTAGGGTGTAACATGTAATTCTTACTTTATTCACACCAGTTTTTTGCTGTCTCGTATAAATTGGTAGCATATCTGAATTTTCAGGTGCAGAATCATCTGAATTTTCACCAATTACATCATCAATAACATCGTCCACTGTGTTCCTTGAAGCATCTTTTTCTAGCCGTTTATTTTCGTCAAAACAAATTATCGTTAGTCCAATGGAAGTATTCTGTTCTTCGAAACGTTTTACTTGATTAATGCTAAATTGAAATTCAATTTCTGTCCAGTCAATGCTCACATTGGGCTGATTGAAAAGCATTTTGTAATAAGAAATACTGTCCAACCGATTAGATCTTGTCCTCTAGTTATGACGTAGTATAGGTTTTAGCTGTTGGTGCATATATATACATCGCTTGAAACACAAACCACTATCTTCTGGAACGTTAACGAGGCAGCGCTTTCTTCCTTGTAGCACGGCAGGTAGTACAAAGGATCCTCCTGCACTAAAGTGATTAAAATAAGCGAAGGTGACACGAAAATCTTGTACAGTTTTGAACACAAAATTTGACGCAGTGTTTGTAAAGTTTTCCACCCGTTCTTTGAAATGTAATAAGGGTTTACTTAGTACAAACTGAATCTCACTCTAATTATTCACTGTAAATAAAAAAGAGTTGAAAACGAGATAAGAACTTAAACGACTTCCATCTGGCTGTTGTTTCTCAAAATGGATTTTTGATATAAACTGGATTTTGTAGTTGTGTTTTACTTGTAGTTTTTGTTTCATCAACTTTATGAGTTCTCGTCTAGCTCGCTTAAATATCGAAGGGACAGTGATTATTGGATCATTTTCCAGAATTAATTCATATTCCTAACAATTCTCTCCGATTGCAGATGTAACAAGTCGGAGATTGAGAATATCTTGATCGCCCATGCCAATCTGGTTGTCGTTTACAAAAGTGTCAAAATAATCAACATGGTGAACACGCAAATGAGGTTGCAGTTGAGCTACGGTCACACAAGTTTCAGAACACTGAGGACATCTTCTTTCTCGTAGAAGTGCTACAGTAAGCTGATCTGAAAGAAACTACGTGTTAGAAAAGTTACCACGAATAATTTTATTCTTACCTTGTTCATTTTCATCAACACCAGAATTTCGGATAGTTTGTTCTGTTAATTCTTCCACTTCTACTCATCACCATTTGGTACTGGTCAAAAGAGGAAGATGGGAAAATCTAAGTACGAATAACAGTTGTTAAGTGTTCTCAACGAGAAAGAACCTTCCAAAGATGAGCATGAGCACTATTGTTTATCGCTTGTCCCTAGAATGCGTACCTTGAACAAAAAAAAATATTCATCTGCGAAAATTGAAATTGAGAAACTTCTATTCTAAGTTGAATTTGATACTGATTCAGTTTAATTCCAGTTTATAATCTTAGTAGATTTAAGTAAATAATCAATAATTGAATAATAATTGAATCAATAATTCAATGACAAACTTATCTATGCTAATAAATTCAGAATGTATTTTAAATTCAGTTTACCCGCTTCATTTTCTCCCAAAACATCAGCGGTTTGTTGTCGGTACAGTATAAATTGACATCCGCCAAATCTACTTACGAAAGAGGTGTTGCGGAAAACATTCCGTCAAGACAAAATGACGTGTCGGAACGCTTACGTAAGAGTCTAAATTGGCCTTAAGTAGGAAAGTTGTAACAGATTTTGGAAAAATTGTTCTGTGCAATACAAGTTTAGGCTTCCAACAATAACATATATATTTATTTAGTCGTCTCGTAACTGTAAGAAAATTAGTTAGGTATTTATTGGAACCTGTTCCCTTCAAGTTATATCCATTTTGCCAATGATTTTGCCCAAACAAGAAATCTTGCGCACAATGAAAAAAGTAGTTACTATAAAATTTTATATTAAATAACTACAAAATTAAATTTATTTATAGCTACAATCAATTGTTTTACAACTAAATGTTGATGTGTGATATTTCAATTTTAAGTTTACTTCCGGTTATTTTCGTTGTTTTTATAGAAACGACTGTTTCACCAAGTGATGGCTCAACCATTGCTGATCTCAGTTCTTATCGAAATAATTTTGTAAAAATTGATTTGAGCCATTCTTACAATGATGTTACAAAGACGGATATACGATTCAGAGTGGTACCTCCGAAGAACTATGGAGTAATTGTTGTAATTCATATTATCACACTTCGGCAAGGTGTTCCAATTATTGGGAGTAAGAATTATATCGAGTATGTCACGTTGAGTAGTAGTCACTTTTAATCAGTAATTGTCTGGAATTATATGAAATTTAGGTTCCTTTTGGATTAAAATTTAATTTTTTTTATAAAATTTGAGTAAGTCAATTGTGTTAATGTTTACAATTTCAATTTAACAACTTTCTCCATCCAACACATTGGTCGTTGGTAACCTCATTGAATGCTCACTTTTGTCGACTAAACTTATGGCCATTCCTATGGCTATTAAAATGACGCTGTGGTCGCGGATGCTACGACATGCCGCTCATTTTAATTTTAATTTTATTGTATGGATTAAAAAGTTGGTAAAATTTATTTTCAATTCTTCATCAAATCTGGGTGTTTTTCAATTTTAAATAAGATATAAAGAAAGAAGTAAACAACTCATGGACTTGTATTAGTATTTTCCTTTGTCCGGTAACTTCTGAGGACTAAAGCGATTTAATCATCTCTAAATTCATTTCAACTATCTTTAGAGTATACTCAGTGGCTTCCGTGCGATAGTCTGAAGAGACAAGTATTTCCAACCACGTGTTTTTTGTGATATCTGTAGTATTTGTCGGCTTGAATCCATCTTTGGGCCACACAGTTTGAAAATTTACGAAAAAACTAATGACGTTGCTGCTTTCTTTTCTATCAGTCGATGTTAGACTTTCCAACAACTTGTCTAGAAGTGTCGAATCTTCTCTTAATCTCCAATAATACTTAGAGGAATCTTTTGAATCAGTTGTATTCGGTAATGTTTCAATATCCGAATCTGACGTTGTCTCCACCTCCTTGCATTCTTCAATCCAATACTGGTCACCATATATTGTGATTGATCTTCAACAACAGAAATATTAATGTAGCGTTCATATTTAAAATAATTTAAAATCTAGGATTGCGACTAACGTTGTTGATAAATCTTTGTAATCATCAGGTACACTGCCATAGAATACCACATCCTTGCCCACTCCATTGTTGAAAAATTTTACCCATAACTGAAAAAATATGAGTGGTATATTAAAACCTGTAAACAAATAAATGAAATGGATGTATTACTATTTTAACTCCATGAACTTGATCTTTCACTAAGAGTAGAAACAGCGCAAAACCAACGAAAAAGACGTGTCCAAATAAATTAAAATTCATGTTTAGAAAAAACTAACAATTTCAACTACTGCTACGCGAACAACAAGCAATACTAGAGATAAAAGACTCCCAGTCTCTCAAGCCTCGATATTACGTTTTTCAAGATTGAAATATGCAGATTGTAAAAATGATCTACAAATCGAGTTTATATAGTACTGACGTATATTATGGTATATTACTAAATTTTCAAAAGTTGGTAAAGTTATATTAATCGGATCAATTTATTTAACACCCCTAGTCTAGAAACATGAAAAATAAAACTTTTGATATTCTTTGCACAGTGTTGTTTCACTAACAGTGTAGACGTCATCCANATATTATGGTATATTACTAAATTTTCAAAAGTTGGTAAAGTTATATTAATCGGATCAATTTATTTAACACCCCTAGGCTAGAAACATGAAAAATAAAACTTTTGATATTCTTTGCACAGTGTTGTTTCACTAACAGTGTAGACGTCATCCAAATCGGCATGTCTTCTACATTAAAATATTACTCAGAAACTGATTTCGACGCTCTCTGTCATTTTGATTATGAAATTGCACAGATGACCCTATGCATTTTCTTTTACTAGTCTCACTGTAGACTCAAATTAGTCTCCTTGTATCTATAGATCTCATTTAAATCAATTTGCTGNAACTCAGAAAGTGATTTCGACGCTCTCTGTCATTTTGATTATGAAATTGCACAGATGACCCTATGCATGTTCTTTTACTAGTCTCACTGTAGACTCAAATTAGTCTCCTTGTATCTATAGATCTCATTTAAATCAATTTGCTGGAAGATTGAGGCAGGATTTATGAGCTCAACTGTCAACTTGTGTTGTACGAATAGTTTGGCGGTTTATCAATACTGATTCGTAAGTGATTTTGGATTTCTATTCACGGAATTGTCTACAAACTGTCGTAATTGCCAGTTTTAGCACTTAATTTGTGAAAATTAAAAAAAAATTATTACTCAAAAAGTCATTTTCTAATTAAAATTATATAACTATGAGAAATTCATCGGAGGCGTCGATATGTAATCCAAAATTACGACATTATTCTTGTCGAAGTGCTCCAGAAATTCAGTTACTACAACAATAGCCAGTGTCAGAAATGGAAACGATACAAGATATTAACAAAATCAAACATAGATCTAGGGTTTTATTATAATAAATACAGTAGCTTGCTGTGAAGAGATGAATGGTGTAACATGGACTGTGTCCATCATGTAATTTATTTAAGCCCAAATTCATCTGGTCACTTGTAGTTACCGGTTCAAAGAGATCCTTAGAAAGAACCCTTATTCAATTCATCTTCAACGAAGCTTTGGTACTTGAATCACAAGAAATTTTTGGTTCAGCTATAAAGCACTATCTAGAACTATTAACTACCTTCACCCACGCCACTGTTTCTAGNCGAGAAATTCAGTTACTACAACAATAGCCAGTGTCGAAATGGAAACGATACAAGATATTAACAAAATCAAACATAGATCTAGGGTTTTATTATAATAAATACAGTAGCTTGCTGTGAAGAGATGAATGGTGTAACATGGACTGTGTCCATCATGTAATTTATTTAAGCCCAAATTCATCTGGTCACTTGTAGTTACCGGTTCAAAGAGATCCTTAGAAAGAACCCTTATTCAATTCATCTTCAACGAAGCTTTGGTACTTGAATCACAAGAAATTTTTGGTTCAGCTATAAAGCACTATCTAGAACTATTAACTACCTTCACCCACGCCACTGTTTCTAGAGAGCGTCAAAACAGAGCAAAAAAAAAATTAATAGACAGGGAAGCTTTCTAGTTGAACATCTTCATTGCATTGGTTGGTTGAGTTACACTACTGAACTACTATCTTTGAGAATAAGCCACGAGGTACACACAGGGTTTATGAAACCTAAAAGTTGTAAATATTCTAGACAATTTCTACTGTTACATGTATTGTTTGTGAATTTTTAAGTATTTTCTAGTCTGAAATTCAACATCTGTTTTAAAATGTTAAGATTGTCTAGAAAATTATAATAATTAACCCCAGTGTCTCAAAAATTTTGTAAGTCTCGACAGATTTAATATTGAGTAGGAATAGGAAGTGTGTGAAATTGAGACTAAATTTAACAGCGTTGGACCCGTTGAAGTGCTTCGTAATTCAGTTTATTGTGGTTTACTTTGTTCATAATTCAGACGGAGCTTTGAAGGATGAACGTAAGAAGTTTATTATTAATTTACTGATAATTGTAAAAAAATTTATTCTACTTTGTTTCTATAACTTTGTCAATGAAAGAGTAAAGCAGAAATTTAAAGCAATAATGTTTTAGCAATAATTAATAATTATTTATATATCTTATTTTAATTAGTCACTAGCTTATAATTACCAGTATAACTTCAATATCAAGGATATTGCAAATTTTAATGGTAAATTTCAAATCTGTTTCAATTGAGAACATCAATTACTTTCTCATGCGTCACATGCACACTGACTTTCGCATATATTCTCAGCGAATTTGCTCATTCAATTTATGAAGTTTGGCAATGACTTTGAGGATATAGTTAATGCAAATCTATATTCCTGCTCACTTTCATTTCGCATTAAATCATCTTCCCACATCATTGAGTGTAAATACTTTTTTTTTGCTANTATAATTACCAGTATAACTTCAATATCAAGGATATTGCAAATTTTAATGGTAAATTTCAAATCTGTTTCAATTGCGAACATCAATTACTTTCTCATGCGTCACATGCACATTGACTTTGGCATATTTTCTCAGCGAATTTGCTCATTCAATTTATGAAGTTTGGCAATGACTTTGAGGATATAGTTAATGCAAATCTATTCCTGCTCACTTTCATTTCGCATTAAATCATCTTCCCACATCATTGAGTGTAAATACTTTTTTTTTGCTATTAAGGGCATATCCTTTATAAAATTTTTTCTTTTATTGATGAGAAAAAGTTACTTATCAATTAACTCTATTTTGTTCTTAAAACAGAAAATTAATAAAAAAAATACAAGAAATGAACCGATAAACTCAAATTATCGGTAGTATTTGTGGGGTTAAGTTATATGATATTAATTTTAATTATAGCTGTATTTTATTTCAAACTACCAATTTTCTACTCTCATTTTCTCAGTATAATTTCAATAATGAAGAATGTGGTTGTAATTAACTTGGTTGTAAACTTTTGAGAATTTATTAATAGTTGTCCTCGGCATTGGTTCCATAAACAAAAAATTAAAATTTCTTAAAATTCTAGCAGCAATGCAATTGAGCTATTGTAAAAATTATCTAGATCCATTCAACTAAATTGTCTTTCTTTTCTGTATACTTATATTTGTTGTTAGCACTCAATTATCTCAGGGAACTACTGACATTTTCCAATTAAACATTAAAATTATATCTAGTTTCCCTCTGNTTAGCACTCAATTATCTCAGGGAACTACTGACATTTTCCAATTAAACATTAAAATTATATCTAGTTTCCCTCTGGAAATTGTTGTAACATATACACTGTGACAGAAAGATGATGTCTGAAAACAAAATCTTAAGTTTTAGTTATTTACTTATAATATTTTTATATTGTATGGCTAAACCCACTGTAATTTTTATGAAAGTCTCTAAAGCCTGAATGAAAGACTCTAAAGTCAAAATATATTATTTCTGAAAAAATTTTTTATGTTGGATGGACTCATTAAATTAAAAAAAAAACTTATAATCCACAAGTGCCAGGGTTAATTATTTCTATTTCAAAATTAGTTTCGTGTGTGCAAAATAATAAAAATAAAGTTTACCGCAAAGTGTTCCAGTTTATACCATATATTTTTCTTGCAATATTTGTTAGCATATGGTCCACGAGAAATAATTGGAAAATTATAAATGTAGCATAAATGTAAAACAAAATAAAACCATATTACTAATTTTAAAGTTGAAATAGTAATCTCTGGATCCAAAAATATTCGGGAGTCACGGTTTTGGTGTGAAGAATGAGTCAGAAAAAGTTATAATTATGCTCGTTTTCATTTTAGTTTTAAAAAGTGCTATAAATATGGGATCAGGTAATTCGGAAGATTTCATCCAAATATACAATTCACTTTGTGCCAAAAAAAAAAAATCACGAAACGTTAAAATAACAAAAACAGTGAGAAATAAGACTGTTTTTGTAGTTATTATTCCTATTTTGTTAACACGAATAAATAAAGAATAAACTTTACCCTGTCTGACTTATCAAACTCCTCCGTTAGCAACTAACATGTTAAAAAATTATGTACATATTTTTTGTAAAATTAATTTAATTAATTAATTAATTTTAGTGCAAATTACAGGTGAATGCATATGTATATAATGGAATTAATGTACATAATGTTATATAAATGGCAATAGTCCAACAACTTCACCTTAGGACGAAAAATTTGCAATCCTCATCATGTAGTGACTATATCAGTGTATTTATGACCCGCTACTTCTGAAATTTTGTTTTGTATGCTTTAAAATTAATAACAGAATTTGATTTTAATATGCTTGATTTTAGTTTGGACAGAGTGATGGACTAGAAGCTGGACCAATTTGTGGAGAAATTGGAGAAAATGACCAATCAGAGAAGCCGAAATCTCTCGTAGGTTCAAGATTCTTCTATGACCCTAAAGGAATCCTCGATGCTCAGTTGAAGTTTGAAGATTGGCTAATTGAAGACATTCAAAAACCAAATTGGAAAGGACATTTACTGCATATGCAGGTTAAATAGATTTATATGCGAATTTTTTCTTACAAAAAACTCTATTTTTTTTCGAAAGCGTAATAATTTATCGNTTTTTCTTACAAAAAACTCTATTTTTTTTCGAAAGCGTAATAATTTATCGTTTTTTTTTGCAGAATGTACCAGCACTTCACTACTGAGTCCTGACACGTCAATTACCTCAATGTTTTATGTCAAGGTTTCAAAGTTGAATCTCACCAGCTTTCTTCTGTGATGACGTAGACAACTGTCCATACCTTTGTAAGTTACGAATCAGAATATTCTTCAAATTAAAGTTGTACAAAGGATGATAAATTCCAGTTGAATCATGATCGACCAACTTATAGTTGATCTTCCTAAACCTATGTA
Source organism: Holacanthella duospinosa (assembly GCA_002738285.1). Lineage (NCBI taxonomy): Eukaryota > Metazoa > Arthropoda > Collembola > Poduromorpha > Neanuridae > Holacanthella > Holacanthella duospinosa. Next base: position 187,054 of record NIPM01000207.1, on the reverse strand, counting down.
AAATTCAGTAGATTTGGTGATGTACGATGTGGAGCAACTGTTCAAATTTTTGCACTTGTATGAGCAATTTCAGGACCACATATAGTGATCCTTGTATTTTTTGATTGTTGTATTTTTCGGAATGTTAGTCATAACGAAATTTATTACACCGACAATCTCCATCTCAGCAAACAATTGAAATTTATTTGAGGTATTCAAAGTGACTTATAAAAAGTCTTACAAACATTTGACATATAAATTATTGAATATCTAATTTTGAATCACGTTTTTTATGTCAGCGTTCCTATGAGCTATACGGACTTTNTATGAGCAATTTCAGGACCACATATAGTGATCCTTGTATTTTTTGATTGTTGTATTTTTCGGAATGTTAGTCATAACGAAATTTATTACACCGACAATCTCCATCTCAGCAAACAATTGAAATTTATTTGAGTTATTCAAAGTGACTTATAAAAAGTCTTACAAACATTTGACATATAAATTATTGAATATCTAATTTTGAATCACGTTTTTTATGTCAGCGTTCCTATGAGCTATACGGACTTTGTTGACATTGGCAAACATTTATTTTTAAGATTAATCAGTTATCAATTTTCGTAATTTGTTTACAAACAAACAAATCTTCTAAAGTCTACTTGTACATAGATTATCGATGAGAATTTACAAATGAGAACATTATCAATACTTGTTCAGTGTGATAATTAATTTAATTTACGTGTGTTTATGCTTTTTTTTAATAACTCTAGTTCACATTTAGTGTTAAAAACAGTAGACTTTAGTTCTATTCGATTATTGATACTNTTCTAAAGTCTACTTGTACATAGATTATCGATGAGAATTTACAAATGAGAACATTATCAATACTTGTTCAGTGTTATAATTAATTTAATTACGTGTGTTTATGCTNTGTGTTTATGCTTTTTTTTAATAACTCTAGTTCACATTTAGTGTTAAAAACAGTAGACTTTAGTTCTATTCGATTATTGATACTAGTACTGATACAGGCTTTTTAGTGGACAAGATTTTAAGAATAATTAATTAAGTTATATTTATTTATTATTGCAATTTCAATAATCTTCTCTCTTTAGAAACACTTTGCAGATTTCCGATTGTTGGATTTTCCTCTCCAAATCTTTGTTATAATATTTAAAGGAATGATTTTCACGGTTGAAAGTTTACAATGTCGGTTGGAATAATGGTCTATAGAAGGAAAAAGCGTTAGAGGGATCTTACAACTCAGGAATGCGTTCAAATTGGAAATATCGTTCACTACTTAGGCAGGTTAATAATTTTATATATGTGTTTGTTACAAAATCTCCAGTTTGCCAAAAAAATATTTTGTCCGAAAGCGTAATAATTTATCGTTTCGTTAACTCCTGACACGTCAAGTATGTCACTGTTCAATGTCAAAGTTTCAAAGCCCGTGTCTCACCAGCTTTCTTCTTTGATGGCATCAACTGTGGACAGCACGGTGACTATGGAAGTGACGAACAAATCTGTCCTTCAAATCAAAACAGTTCAAACGATGGTAAATTCAATTTGAATCATGATGGACCAATTCATCAAGTTCACCTAAGAAGATCTAACAACCTAACAACCTATCTTTATCAAACTCAATATACGTTGACCATAATACTGATATATTTGTTATAAAAAGTTTTGGTAAATTGTAATAATTGTTTATTATATTGATTGATTTATACTTTCTACCTGAATCAATTGATTTGGGAAAGCAGGGGGTTTGATTATTTACATTAGATTTGACAAAATATTATCTTAAAAACTCTCAATAAATTTTGAAAAAATTATCAGATATACAGAAGTACTGATTTCGTTGAGATTTATTTTTTAGAACTCGTGCAAATCAATTAAGGTAAATGTTTTGAATAAATTTCTAAAGGAAAAGTAGATTCTTCAATACGCTAACAAGTTTTTTTTTTCTCTTCATTATTTCGATTTTGTTAAGCAGGAATAAATAAAAANAACTCAATATACGTTGACCATAATACTGATATATTTGTTATAAAAAGTTTTGGTAAATTGTAATAATTGTTTATGATATTATTGCTTGATTTATACTTTCTACCTGAATCAATTGATTTGGTAAAGCAGGGGGTTTGATTATCTACATAAAATTTGACGAAATATTATCTTAAAAATTCTCAATAAATTTTGAAAAAACTATCAGATATTACAGAAGAACCGATTTCGTTGAGATTTATTTTTTAGAACTCGTGCAAATCAATTAACAATTTTGCATTCGAGAAGCTTTACAATGTAATGTAAATTTTAATTGCATATTTCAGTACCCAGATGTCCAGAATCTTAACTCTAGGAAAACAAAAGGCGATGTCAACTGCGACATTTGAGAGTCCTAATTAAGTGATGATTAACAAGGTGTTACTACCAATCAAAACCCTGTCACTTCGCCGAAGGCAGATTAGGTTTCAATGTTTCAACAATTCAATATCCATGGGAGCATGTAGAAATGGATCTTCGAAAGTTACTACCACCTCTACGAGAATACCAGTGTTTATTATCAAATACTACGACTTGTAAGTCTAACACTAATACTCTAGGAAGATCTAACAATCAAACAACCTATCTTTGTCAAATTCAATAGACCATTAATACTGAAATATTTGTTATAAAAAGTTTTGGTAAATTGTAATAATTGTTTATTATATTGATTGATTTATACTTTCTACATGAATCAATTGATTTGGGAAAGCAGGGGGTTTGATTATTTACATTAGATTTGACAAAATGTTATCTTAAAAACTCTCAATAAATTTTGAAAAAATTATCAGATATACAGAAGTACTGATTTCGTTGAGATTTATTTTTTAGAACTCGTGCAAATCAATTAAGGTAAATGTTTTCAATAAATTTCTAAAGGAAAAGTACATTCTTCAATACGCTAACAAGTTTTTTTTTTCTCTTCATTATTTCGATTTTGTTAAGCAGGAATAAATAAAAAATAAACTTTACCCTGTCTTACTCAATCAATCCAACCGTTAGCAACTAGCGTGTTAATATATTACATATATTTTCTTTTTTTGGAAATTTACTTGAAAGCAGTCTGCGGTTTTTCGAACCTTTGGAGCTAACAACACATGTGCACCATAGAATTAAAAACTAGAGAATAAGCGATAGACTTGCAAATGTGTTCTTTAATTAGACTATTCAACCTGCATGACTCAGAATTTGTATAATACTTTTAAACAAAACAAGTTCAAAACAAAAAACTAAATTTTTTTAAATTAATTTTCGTTTAATTTCCTAAACTTCTGAAACTTTTAGTTATCAATTTCAGAATTTTAGGACTCAATACAAGTTCAATGTTTCTCTCCTTGAAAACCTTCCAAAACCGTTGAAATTGGAAATAGTATTCACTCATTATGCAGGTTAGTAAATTTATATCCGAATTTGTTTTTACAAAAACTCAAGTTAGGAACAAAATTTTGTTCGAAAGTGTAATTAATTATAGTTTTTTTTGCAGAATCCACAAGGAATTCACTCATATCACGTAAAGTATGTTATGTTCAATCTCAAGGTTGCAAAGTTGCATCTTCCAAGGTTTCTTCTGTCACGGTGTCATAAATTGTGGACACCACGGTAACTTTGAAAGTGACGAATCAGACTGTTCTTCAAATAAAAGTTGTACAAAAGATAGTAAATTCAATTTTAATCATGATTGACAAATTCATCGAGTTCACCTAGAAAAATCTAAAAACCTAGCAACCTATCTTTGTCAAACTCAATAGACATTGACGATGATACTGATAGATTTGATGATGTACGGGTAGGAGTAACGGTACAAATTTTTGCACTTCTATCAGATATTTCAGGATCACTTTATATTACTCATGTATTATTTGTTTGTTATACTGTTCGGAATGGTAGTCGAAAAAATTTAATGCACTGACAATCTCCATCTTAGCCAACAATTGAAATTAATTTGAGCCATTCAAGTTAACTTTTATAAAAACTTTTACAAAAATTTAAATTTATTAAAAATTATGTAATTTTGAATCATTTTTTTCATGTCAGAGTTCCTATAAGCAATGTAAGAGCTGAAGTACTAAACCAAGTGATTATTCTAAAATTACCAGAGGATCTTCTACCTTCATATGAAGTAATTTTTCCAGAACCAGTTCCTCAGAAGTGCTAAAAAATTTAATCATTCTGTGTAACTAATTCATATATAGATTCAGAAAATATTTTTAAAATTAGTCAAATTTTTTTATTTTAGAATTTTAACCTTAGTAGAATCCAAAATTGGATTTAAAAAATCCACGTACATTTATATTGCAACCTGGAAAAAATTTTGTTGTAATTTGTAATTTGTTCTAAATTTTTTTTTGTTAAATTGTAATAATTGTTCATGAAATTTCTTGATTTATACTTCCTACATGAATCAATTGATGTGGTTAAGCAAAGGGTTTGATTATTTACATAATATTTGACAAAAAATTATTTTAAAAATTCTCAATAATTGTTCCAAATTTTGAAAAATTATCAGACACACAAAAGNTTTATACTTCCTACATGAATCAATTGATGTGGTTAAGCAAAGGGTTTGATTATTTACATAATATTTGACAAAAAAATTATTTTTAAAATTCTCAATAATTGTTCCAAATTTTGAAAAATTATCAGACACACAAAATTACCGATTTCGTTGACATTTATTTTTTAGAACTCTTGCGAATCAATTAATTATTGTAATTTGTCTACAAGCAAACAAATCTACTCAAATATAATTGAACATACAGTATTGATGATAATTTACAAGTGAAAACACAATCGATATTTGTCCACAGTGATAATTTATTTATTAATTTAAGTGTGTATTCTTACTTTGAATAAGTCTAGATTACATTTAGTAGTAAAGTAATAACTTAAAAACAGTTGCCTTAGTTCTGTGATACTCATACTGATACATACTTGTTAATGAACAATATTTTAAAAATAATTAAGTATAATTAATCACTATTGCAATTTAAATGATCTTCTCCCTTTAGAAACACTTTGGAGATCTCCAATTGTTTAGATTTCCCTCTCCAAACGCCACTTTTGTAAATTTAACATAGCGTCTCTGAGCTTGTTTTTTTTTTTTGCAAATATTATCCTTTAATTTGATTGGCAGTTTCAAGCAATCCAACAACCAGTGAATTTTTTTCTGAATCAAAATTGACAAGTTTTTGCAAGAAAATTAGTCAGGTATGAATTATAACATGTTCCCTTCAAATATATCCATTTTTCTAATGACTTTGGTAGAAGTGTCTTACTAATATTAAGTTCTGGACAAAACATGGAATATTGCACACAATGAAAAATGTTTTTATTATATAAATTGATACTAAATAACTACTGAATTTAATTAATTTATGGTTAGGATCATTCGTTTTACAGATAAATGCTGATTTGTTATATTTCAATTTTAAGTTTACATCCGGTTTTTTCTTTATTTTTCCTAGGAACGACCGTTTCACCAAATGATGGGTCAACCCTTGATCTTAATTCTTATCGAAATGATTTTGTAATAATTGAATTGAACCATTCTTAGAAATATGTTACAAACCGGATATACAGGGTCATTTGAAAGTAGCTCCGGGCTTTTGAAAATTTGTATTTCTTTATTGGGTTGACACAGGAGTCTAATTTGTGACTAATTGGAAATCTGAATGTCATGAAGAAATATTGGTCACAATCAAAAAGGGTAGGAACCAGCATCACTAAGGTCAATTCATGATTAAATTGAAAATTTTTAATTTAGCATTAGGATCACCATGACGGCTTTTATTGTCGCAAATTCAAACAATCCGTTTCAGCACTTTTTATAGCAACCAAACCATGTTGATCAAATAATTCAAGATTTGTTTCTAAAACTTTTCCATGCCAATCGTAATGCCAAATTAAAAATTTTCCATTTGATAATAAATTACTCCTAATAATGGTGACCCTTGAACTTTGCGATTGTGTCCAATATTCCTTTTTGACATTCAGCTTTCCAACGAGTCCAAAACGATAACTGTATGTCAATTCAATAAAGAGGTACAGATTTTCAAAAGCCCGGAGCTACTTTCAAATGACCCTGTACGATTCAGAGTGCTACCTCCGAAGAACTACGGGTTTATTTTTTTATTCATAGTATAACTGTTCGGCAAATGATTAGGAATTCCACTTGTTGGAAGTAAGAATTCTATTGAGGATGTCTCGGTAGCTACTGACNTGTTCGGCAAATGATTAGGAATTCCACTTGTTGGAAGTAAGAATTCTATTGAGGATGTCTCGGTAGCTACTGACTTTAAGAAAACGTCATTTATGATAAACAATTAAGTTATTTTTGATGAAATTTTTAGAAAATTTACCAAATTCGAAGAATCAATGTGTTAAGGCCCACTTTCATGCCCCATAATCCNTTTTTAGAAAATTTACCAAATTCGAAGAATCAATGTGTTAAGGCCCACTTTCATGCCCCATAATCCCAAAAGCACCTTCATCTGGTCACTTAATGAAACCCAAAGGTTTACAAATATTTTAGACTATTTCTACTCTTACATGTATCGTTGGTGAATTTTTACGCATTTTCTATCGTCAAATTCAACATCAGTTTGAAATTTTTAAGACCGTCTAGAAAATTGTAATAATTAAGCTCAGTATCTCAAAATTTTTGTAAGGCACGACAAATTTTACATTGAGTAGGAACAGGAAGTGTGTGAAAATGAGACTAAATTTAACAGCGTTGGACTCGTTGAACTGCTTCGTAATTCAATTTATTGTGGTTTACTTTGTTTCATAATTCACAAGGAGTTTTGAACGATTATTATTTATTGTTAATGATATTAATAAAATTAATTTTATTAATGAAGTTATATATTATTAATTTGCTAAAAACTGCAAATATTTATGCAACGTTGTTTCTAGATATAACATTCACAATGAAACAGTAAAACAAAATTTATTCAAAATATTTTTTTAAGCAATATTTAATAATTATTGATATAACCTATTTTAATTAATCTATAGCTTATATTTAGTAGTAAAATTACAATATCAGTTATGTTCCAAATTTCAATGATAAATTGCAAATCGGTTTCAATTCAGAACATTATTTACTTTCTCATCTCATTATGCGTCACACTCATGCAAGCTCATTCCACTTGGCCTTATTTTATCACAGCGAATATTCTCATTGAACTTAAGAAGCTTGGCAATGACTTTGAGCATATAACTGAAGTTAAAATTTTAAATTGTAATCTCTGGTTCCAAAAATATTCGGAAGTTAAGTTTGCGAATGAATAATAGTAATGATACAACAGAAAGCGATGTTAAAGACGGATAAATAAATAAAATAAACTTTACCCTGTTTTACTTAACCAACCAAACCGATAGAAACTAGCGTGTTAGTAGTTAGGGATAGGGGGGGGGGGAAGCTGCATGGCCCAGAGATAGGGGGATGAAGCTGCATGACCCAGGGATAGGGGGATGAAGCTGCATGGTCCAGGGATAGGGGGATGAAGTATCATGTATGGGTAGCGAGATTCTTGGTCAACGATCGCGAAGTAAAAAAACAAAACGACCTTGTCATGAGTAGACCCTTATTTTGAGTTTTGAGATGACAGATGTCTTTGACCCAAATAAACATCACTTAAGACCTTTTTTTTTTTTTTGAGATGACAGATGTCTATAAATCTCTTTTGTTTATTTTAAACTTGTAGTCTTTCAAATAAACCTAAAAAGGTTCAATTTTCAGGTTTACAACTCTAAAAACTCAATCCAGTAGAAGGTAAGGGGTACTACGACCATATAACGTTTGACCCAAATAGGTTTAATCAGTTTTATGACAAGTTTTTTCTTGTTTACAATAATAATGAGTGAAAGTAAACCTTGGGATTCTTTTAAACAAAAAATATATACTGTTGAATCCAATAAGCGAGCAATCAATGGTTTTGATATTAAAAGATTTATTTTACCAGATAATATTAATACATTAGCATTTGGTCATAAGGACATAAATTTGTTCTAGTATGTATATATTGTACAACATTCAGGAAAAACTGAATTTCTAATTCGAAATCTGTCATCCTGTTTCAAATGATAATCAATAAATAAATGCCCCTAAGGCTTTAAATCTTGAAGTGCAGTTTCGAATATCAAATTTCTCTTTCATCCATTCATTTGGCGTCCAAGTATATGCATTTGACTTGTCTCTCGTGGATTTTTCATTAGACAAACGTATTGGCAGTTGGTTGTTAGAGTCCTAAGCGTCTTTTCAAAAAAGTTTTGAGTTAGAAATATTAGGCTAACGTTACGATGATGAGATGTCCTTGTAAAGGCAGAGGAAATGTTTTTAGATTGACAAATTTCTTGCATCAAATCGTCAAGTACAATAATTCTATGACGATCAAGTGGATCAGAAAATTCAGAAGGTAGACCTTGATTAAATTTAATGAAAGGGATTTTTTGCTTGAGTCCATCAAAAAAAGTTTCCTGAAACTCCGTACAGCAATATAGAATGTCGTCGATAGGAGTATCAATCAGTTCATGACGCCTTTCTAGAATAGATGCAGTTAATGTAGACTTTCTTGACTGAGAGCAACCGCTAACAGTCATACAAAATGGTGCTTTGAGACGATAATCAAAATCGGCACAATGTTCCATGTCAATGGTCAGTATAAAACTGATAGTTTATTTCAAATATTTAGAATTTAAACAGTTTTTTCAAGAATACATACTTGAATATTCTAGTAGCAAAAATATAAGTAAAATAAATTTTGTTGTCTTTTTGAGTCATACAAATTGAAGTTTGTTTACTCGTTGGATCCATTTCAATGGAAATTTTAAATTTGTCTGTAGGAATTTGAAATTCTGAAACTGAACATGACAGAAGAGTAGGAGATTTGAAAATTTTGATAGCTTCATCTCTTGTAATTGCAATTTTATATTCATTTTGAGTTAGCAGAATAGCATTGTTAAGGAGATGGATTTGAAAGTTTGCAGTAGCAGGAATTTCGTACCGTTTCTGAATCCACTCACCCAAATGCCTTCCTAAAATCATGAAACATGTGAGTGGGAGACTGGCTTATGCGGCTTTATGAGCCGCATACTATGTCCGGAGGACATAATCTATGCGGTCTGGCTTAAACATGCGGCTTGGACATAAACTATGCAGGCTTAGCCTGCATATGGAGACTATGCGGCCATGCTTTATGCGGCCACAAGGCCGCATAAAGGGAACATCCTTACCTTTAGATTCGAGTGTCATTTTGAGCGTCCAAAATCCAACCAAAGTTTGAATCAATAGTCTCCAAGAGTCTCAACAGTTTTTTGTCTGTAGTTGGTTTGTGGCTGAGAAACTGACAAAGATAACTGATCCCAATAAGNGCGTCCAAAATCCAACCAAAGTTTGAATCAATAGTCTCTAAGAGTCTCAACAGTTTTTTGTCTGTAGTTGGTTTGTGGCTGAGAAACTGACAAAGATAACTGATCCCAATAAGGAAACTAAATAGAATTGTCAGAACAATAGTAAGTATAGTCGATGGTATTGTTTTCACTTTACGCTCTCTGGCAGACGACACATGTTCACTAGTGTCCATAATGACAATGCTGAACATGGAAATATCTCCTTGTTTATTTATTCGTTTTTGATACGATTAAAACATTACACCTTTTTGTCTTGCTCAAGTCGAATCTTGATTTTGATCAACTTTTCAATGACATTGCCGAGTTCACCTAATGGAATCTCTAGCTCATTCCCAGAGTAGGTATTGACAACAATGTTATCCAAATTCGTTTGCACACAGCAATTACAATTGGAATTACTGCAAATTACCAAACGATTTAGTAGAGGACGTAAAAAATGGAAGTAACTCATCCTTCAACAAACACAAACTAACTCTTGTCTGTAGAAACTTTGTCTTAATATACCATTCGGTCCTTTCACCACATACCTAACCGGATTTGTCAATTTCACTTTTACAATTTCATGTACAGTCTCATTGAATGTCTTTGAATAACCCTTTTCAAATATTTTTTTTTGTCTAANTTGTCTTAATATACCATTCGGTCCTTTCACCACATACGTAACCGGATTTGTCAATTTCACTTTTACAATTTCATCTACAGTCTCATTGAATGTCTTTGAATAACCCTTTTCAAATATTTTTTTTTGTCTAATCAAATACACTAGGGTACCAATTTTTAATATTCCCTTTGGTTTCCGTATTGGTTTTCCGTAAAGTTTTTCAAACACTTCCATTTCTGTTTCTTTGGAAACAGTTGATGGTGTACGTCCAATACTTCTGTGGTATGAATTTTGATAGGCTTTTTCAAAATCTGATATTTTTTGGACAAATCGGTTTGTATTATTTTCCGTCATATATCTAGAAATTCGCTGAAATAATGTTCTGATAAACCTTTCGACATATGCACACTTGTGTGGGGAATGAACAACAAATTGATGAATATTATTATCTTGGCAAAATTCTTTCATTTGTTTTCCCATAAACTCTGTACCCGAATCAGATTGAAGATACAATGGTTTTACACCTGCATGATCAATAATTTTCTGAAAACCTTCCAATACATGTGGACAACTTTTTCGTTTAACTGGTTGAATCCATGCCATTTTTGAAAAAAAGTCAACAACACAAATCAAATATCGATTGTTGTAATTGGATTTACTCCAGCGCTGTATATCTGCCAAATCTATTCCCCATTGATTATTTATTCCTGGAACAAATATCTGGCGTCTTTGGAACTTTCGACGTGTGGTAATGTGAAGAGAGTAGCCTCTTGATTTCAGTAAAGTATCCTTTAAACGTTTTAAACCTGAAAATTTATTTACTGTGTAANAATGTGAAGAGAGTAGCCTCTTGATTTCAGTAAAGTATCCTTTACACGTTTTAAACCTGAAAATTTATTTACTGTATAGNTGAAGAGAGTAGCCTCTTGATTTCAGTAAAGTTTCCTTTACACGTTTTAAACCTGAAAATTTATTTACTGTGTAAAAATTATATGCTCCGCTGTATGCTCCTGAATTTTTAGTATCCGTATAGGCTTCCAACACTCTTGGTGCCATATCGTCGACTGTGACATTATATCATTGAATCTATTTATATATGTAGCGAGTCGATAACGTAAGTAGTCTGTTTCTGAAACTCGTAGTGTCAACAATGGAAAATCGAGTGTTGAGCAATCAAGCATTCTTGAAAAGCTTAATAAAAACAACTGCGCAGAAACGTAAAGCTCGCATTAATAAAGCGACGGCGGAACAGATCAAGTCAATACGAGATTCTATACTCATTATTGCAAATCAGAACGTACCAATAAGTCCAAGGTTACTCAAAAAGTTCAAACGATACCGACCAGTTTTGAGAGAATTGGCATTCTCAAAGCCGAACTCAAAAACNCTCAAAAAGTTCAAACGATACCGACCAGTTTTGAGAGAATTGGCATTCTCAAAGCCGAACTCAAAAACTTCTAACCGTCTTTTGGTTCAAAAAGGTGGATTTTTGCCAGCACTGATTCCGGCAGTTTTGAGTTTCTTGACAAGTCGTTTGATAGATGGCTAAACGCATGAAACTCATTCCAGAGATATTGCTTCATAAACTCATGGAACTTGCAAAACCACAAATGGAAACCAGCAAAATTTTAGACAAACAAATCCCGGATGATTTGAAAGTTTTGTTGTATCAGCAAGCAAATCGAAATGTAATAAAACAGAATCAAAAAATTGAAAAGACCAATCCTTGTGAAATCGGTATTAGACGAAACACCACCCATACCTGATGTGCTTGTGGAATCCACACAAGAGATACAGAATACTCCACCACCAAAACCATTGACTTCACTTTCGGACATACTGGGAAATGTGACCATAAAACGAGCTCCATCTATTTTGATTCATTTAAAACGGTTGGGAATTTTCGCAAATGTGAATAATGAAGTCGTTATCGACGGCAGTCCTATTACTGGATCTGATTTCAAAGACATTTTGACTCAACTATGCGGTAACAAGATACCAATTGATCAACCAGGTGTTTCTGAAGTTTTGTCTGTAGAAACTTTGTCTTTATATACCATTCGGTCCTTTTACCACATACGTAACCGGATTTGTCAATTTCNATGTCAATTCCAGTGTCACAGTTGCCGATACCCAAATTGTCAAATATTGACAAATATGTCAAAACTGAACGGTCTCCACCAACGTCAAGTTCGTTTGCATGTTCAGTTATCGACTCCCCATTCACTTTAATTGTGGCCAACGACANTGCAAAACTTTCCCGTTTTTAAATTCGTCCAATTTGATGTCAATTCCAGTGTCACAGTTGCCGATACCCAAATTGTCAAATATTGACAAATATGTCAAAACTGAACGGTCTCCACCAACGTCAAGTTCGTTTGCATGTTCAGTTATCGACTCCCCATTCACTTTAATTGTGGCCAACGACAAGTCAAAATGCTCAAATCAAACGCCAAGGGATTTGTAGAGTATGAGCCGTGGACAGTACTTCCGTTGATCAATCCAACTACAAAGCGATCTGGTAAATGACCGCTAATCAAATTTTCGTTGGTATTTTGTAGTGTTCCGGTTGGTAGAGCACATGTTNTGCGATCTGGTAAATGACCGCTAATCAAATTTTCGTTGGTATTTTGTAGTGTTCCGGTTGGTAGAGCACATGTTTTCATGATCACCGCACGATTAGGATAAATTGCTGGATTTCCCACTTCCAAATTTTTTAAATGTGCCAACTGAATTGAAGGTAAGAGTGTATGCTTCTTCACCAAAAGTTTGGCTTCCAAAACTTGGAATTGTATTTTTGCAATTGGAGTCGTTCCTGCCGTTTGAATACAAAATTCATCGAGAGTTCGATACAGCTGAATGCGTACATCAATTTCAGGAATTAAAAATCTTGGTTGTGTAAACAGTTCCGTGTGCAATTTGCCTGCCAATTCAAATGTTTTACTTTTGGCGACCATGTCTTTTCCTTTTATCCATCCCGCGTCCGTAGTATTTAGTTCCGAGTCCGTTTTGGTGAGCATGGCAGCTTCACCAATCGATTTTTTGNAATGTTTTACTTTTGGCGACCATGTCTTTTCCTTTTATCCATCCCGCGTCCGTAGTATTTAGTTCCGAGTCCGTTTTGGTGAGCATGGCAGCTTCACCAATCGATTTTTTGTAATTTCGAGAACCAAGTAACCAAGTAAATCCTCAATATAGCTTCTGTACGGGTAGTAACTCGATTTATCCGTAATTTCCATTTCATTTAGATGAACCGAAATTCTATCAAACATAGTGGAGTAAATTGTTAACTGGAGCATATGTGGAAATTTCTGTAACATCGGGAAGGTCCGCCCCAGTTTCAGTTGTCAATTTCCCTCGAATATATAGTTTTGATTCTGCAAAATCCAAATATTGTACATCGTTTCCTTCAATGAAAAATGCTATTGGAGCACTTCGATCGGTTACATGATGCAAAGGATGATACTCGGTCATACTACTGGATTGTATAGTAATGTCGTATCCAGGTTCAGTAAACAAGTCTGTTTCTGCTCTAACATAATCGATGCGTTGGCTATTTGCTTGCTTTCGACCCACTTTAAAAAATTGAATTTACGGGAGTTTTTATCCGAATTCTCTTCTGTCTCCTTTGATTATTGTTTCTCAATTTTCTTTTAATCCTTACACGACGTCGACCACTGCCAGACTGATGCAAACCTTGTTTTACGATTCCTTTAAATGCTTCTTTAGACCGACCCTTTACACTTTCCAAAACGTTTCGCTCATTTTGAAGTACGTCTGTTGCAACATTTTTCAACGCTGTCACTGCATGTGGTAGAACAAATTTTTTCACTAATGGAATCAATTTTCTACCCAGATTTAGCAGAAATGACCCCAATCCAGATCCACGTTGTCGTACTAGGTTAGGTTTATAGAATATTAAATGATCGTCTTGACCTCCTCCATGTTGAGGACTGTAGAGTTTAAACAACTCGTCAACACTATATTTGTGCATTGTTAATATTTTCGTTGTCTGAAGTGTAGCGTTGCACTCAGCGTTCCAGATTCAAATGGTAGGACCGATCCACTTTCGCTTCTTATATACATATGAATGCTGTCAATTCTTGTTTTTGTTAATGGTAGATACTGCAAGTGCTGAAAGTCAATAGTTGAAACCTTGTCATCAACACCAGTATATGTGACAATCCGGATTAGAGGCGCCAACTGGTTGCCTACATATTGTGGCTCAACAATGTCTGTATACAAGAACATCCTAGTTTTTCCATAATTGAAGTATGAAGGGTACCCACCCTTGATGGTGATGTTGAAATTGTCATCTATAGACTCACTTGTATCCATGAGTCCAAGTAAGGCTTTTAAATGTGAATCTACTTCTAGTACTTCAAAGTTACGCTGACTGTCCAAAGTCAACGTTATAATACCTTCAGTTTCAGTAAATTTGTAATGTTCTGCGCTTGAGTTTATTGTTTGAATGAAGTTTGAAACTGACGTACAAATTTGTCGTAAATATACTGGCTCAAAGNCTGTCCAAAGTCAACGTTATAATACCTTCAGTTTCAGTAAATTTGTAATGTTCTGCGCTTGAGTTTATTGTTTGAATGAGGTTTGAAACTGACGTACACATTTGTCGTAAATATACTGGCTCAAATTCCAATTCGCAAATTACCTTGTCTTCAGATGCTAAAACATTTTGTTTTGCCAATTGTTGCTCACTTGTCTTTAAGGAAATTTTCTTATTGATAGCATTCCAGAATATGTTGGAGCTTATTTCTTTTGCTGATACAGACCCACTGTCCATGATTTTTAGCAATCCGATATCAATTTCAGTTTCATAAATAGTTATGTCAAATATTTTCGACTTAGCCGGTATAGTACGAAATTTATTTGCTACTGGCATCATAATGTTGCCTGATGATTTGTTGTTACGTTGAATGTCGTGATAGCCATCGATGTGTCCGACCATATCTTTGATGAAATTTTTAAAATGAATTCGTTGAATTGCATATGGTTTATCATATGTAAAACCCTACACTAACTTCCCAGAATTTTCATTTGTAATAATTTAATGTGAAAAATCTTTAACCGAAACCCTAATGAATTCCTCCAATTCCTTTCAAGTTGTTGATTTGCACCACACTATAGAATTCAATGGTTGCTTTTGTCAAGCAAATTCTTTCATCGCTCCATAATATTTTTGCTTGTCTTAATCTTCCAAACGCTGTTTCTATACTAATACCTTTAGTTTTTGCACATTCCCAAACGTTTTTTGGGCTAAATACAATTTCCCGCTTCACATTTTCATTTGTATTATTAAAAAATTNTTTTTGCACATTCCCAAACGTTTTTTGGGCTAAATACAATTTCCCGCTTCACATTTTCATTTGTATTATTAAAAATTTTTTTCTACCATGTTAGGTACTATAGATGAAACTCGAGCGATTTTTCCAATTTTTAGTACAGTATAATGNACCATGTTAGGTACTATAGATGAAACTCGAGCGATTTTTCCAATTTTTAGTACAGTATAATCTTTCGGAATTGACGGTTTCTTAAATGTGTAGCTACACTCGACCAGTGCTACTTCATGTACATTGTTTTCTAATTCCAGTGGTCTACTTAGCTGATTTTTAAAATTTGAAATTGTGTTTTCGGGAAAATACAATTGTGATGGATCACTTTGTAAATGTACATAAAAGTTATCCATTTCTTACCAAGAACAAATTAATACTGGATTGAATATTGCTTTAGCATGTTTAATTTATAGCTTTCGTTGTCTAAAAAATATGTCATCCCAAGGTTTACTTTCACTCATTATTATTGTAAACAAGAAAAAACTTGTCATAAAACTGATTAAACCTATTTGGGTCAAACGTTATATGGTCGTAGTACCCCTTACCTTCTACTGGATTGAGCTTTTAGAGTTGTAAACCTGAAAATTGAACCTTTTTAGGTTTATTTTGAGAGATTACAAGTTTAAAATAAACAAAAGAGATTTATAGACATCTGTCATCTCAAAAAAAAAGGGTCTTAAGTTTATTTGGGTCAAAGACATCTGTCATCTCAAAACTCAAAATAAGGGTCTACTCATGACAAGGTCGTTGTTTGGTTACTTCCAGATCGTTGACCAAAAATCTCGCTACCCATACATGATACTTCATCCCCCTATCCCTGGACCATGCAGCTTCATCCCCCTATCTCTGGGCCATGCAGCTTCCCCCCCCCCCCTATCCCTAATACTCGTGTTAACAATATATTACAAACATTTTCTTTATTGCAAATTTACTTGAAAGCAGTCTGCGGTTTTTCAAACCTTTGGATCGAACACATGCCCACCATAGAATTAAAATTAGAGGAGAAGCGATAGACTTGCAAATGTCTTAAATGTCTTCTTTAATTAGACTATTCAACCTTTATGATTCAGAATTTGTATAATAGACTTTTTCAAAACAAATTAAAACATATAAATAAATAAATTTATTAATTTTCGTAAAAATTTCCTAAATTTCTTAAACTTTTATTTTTCAATTTCATAATTTCATAATTTTTGGACTCAACTACCTTTTGTACAAAACACAAGATGTCACCATTGCATTACTGAATAAAACTTTAAATTATCAAATTGAGACGATGATGGTTTGCTTTGATGATCAACCTGAACTTCCTTTATAATAATAACAATATACCGTTTGATTTTAATTTGAACAAAGTGATGAACTAGAAGCAGGACCGATTAGTGGACAAATTGGAGAAAATGATTAATGAGAGGACCCGAAATTTCTTATAGGTCCAAAATTTTATTATGACCATTAAGGAATACTCGATGTTGAAGTTCGATGATTTTCTAATTGAAGACATTCGAAAACCGTTCAAAATGGAAAAACCATTCACTGTTTATGGTGTTCATAAATTTATATGAGATTTTCATTTTACAAAAATTTGAGTTTGAAAAAAAAATTATCAGAAGTAGAATTTTTTGTAGAATTCACAAGCACTTCATNAACCATTCACTGTTTATGGTGTTCATAAATTTATATGAGATTTTCATTTTACAAAAATTTGAGTTTGAAAAAAAATTATCAGAAGTAGAATTTTTTGTAGAATTCACAAGCACTTCACTCCTGACAAGCCAAGTATGATGTCAATGTTCTATGTCAAGGTTTTAAAGTTGAATCTCAACAGCTTTATTCTGTGACGTTGTCATCAACTGTGGATACCGCACGGTGACTTTGGAAATAAGAAATCAGAAGTGCTCTTCATATAAAAGCAGTGCAAAAGATGATAAATTCCATTTGAATCATGATGGACCAATTCATAAATTTGATCTAGGAAGATCAAACAAATACCTATCTATGTCAAATTCAGTAGTCGTTGATAGTGATACTGATCGTTTGAGTAGTTTTAAGCCTATACATTTGAAGAGTGACAACCTGGAGGGCTGGGACCAAGAGCGTTCGATTCAGCATCAAATTTTCATTAGGAATCAATTATTCTTTAAATTACTCCTTGTATTTTATGTTTGTTGTTGTATTGTTCGGAATGTTAATCAAAGAAATTTAATGCAGCGAAAATCTCAGCGAACAATTGAAATTAAATTGAGCCTTTTGTAAAACATTTAAAAAAATTTAATTAAAAATTATGTAAATTTGAATCAATTTTTTCATGTCAGCGTTCCTATGAGCTATGTAAGAGCTAAAGTATCAAATCAAGTGATTATGGAAAGAAGTTATAATTTATTTGAAAATTAAAAATTTTTTAAATTTTAAAATTTGGTGTTAGTTTGAAACATCACTCACAAGAAACTCAAAATAACATCTAAAAGTTTCAGTTTTCAAAAAATCAATCGTAGAGACTTGGTTGTTTCTATTTCATATCCTAATTTTGAATGTTTTTTGTGAAACTGACAACATTTTTCAAGAAAAATTTAAAAACTTTTCTGATTGAGTTGAAATTCCCATAAAACGATAAACACAACTTTCTCCACCAAATAGCTTGAGGTTTAAACTTTAAAGTAATTTCTTCTATCCAACACATGGGTTTATTTTTAACTTTAATGAATGCTCAATTTTGTCTACTAAACTTACAGTCATTCATATGGCTATTAACATCACGCTGGCAGCTGGCTGTAGTGGCGGATGCTACGACTCGCTGCCCGTTTAAATTATTATTATATTGCAAGGATTAAAATACTTCTAAAATTTATTTTCAATTATCCATCAAATCTGGAAAGTTTTCAATTTTAATTAGGTATAAACCAAGAAGCAAACAACTCATAAACTTGTAGGATTTTATTCGACTGATAAATTCCGAGTAAGAAACGATTTTAATTTACTCAAATCTGTATTTTTTAAGATCAGAGTATAATCATTAGTGTCCCCTGTTTTGATGAATTGATTTGAAGAGTCTACGTCTATTTCACACCACTCCTCTGGTTCACTATCAGCAATACTTGTGGGAATTTCCAGCTTGGGTTCATTTTCGAAACCCACAGGTTTACTCTTAACGTAAAAACGAAATATTTTCTTTTCTTTTGCTTCTTCTTCCCGAAATTTAAAATATAATTTCGGTAAGTTTAGAAAATTTGTCGCATTTTGTTCTTCGAATATAAGATCACTTGACTCTGACAGTGGGTTCACATAGTTCTTAGGCATAGTCCAAAAATTTTCGGTAGCTATTGTTCTACAACAACAGAAATATAAGTATAGCTTATTCGTAGTTAAAATAAGTAAAAATGAATCCAACTAACATTTCGGATAGATTTGCAAGGTCATCAGGTACCGTGCCATTGAACACCATTTCCTTGTGGGATAGATTATTCTCCATTTTTACCAATACCTGATAAAATGGGTGGACTACTAAAATCTGTGATCATTCATGAATACAAATAAATGAAATGTCTGACTTACTTCAGTTCCATGAACTTCATTCTTCACTAAAAGTAGAAAGAGAACAACACCAACGAAAACAACTTGTACAANACTTACTTCAGTTCCATGAACTTCATTCTTCACTAAAAGTAGAAAGAGAACAACACCAACGAAAACAACTTGTACTTGTTAAATTAGAATTCATTTTAGAAAAAAAATTGCAACTACTTCGAAACGAATAATAAGACAATACTAAGAGATAACGTACTACACTCCAGTTATTGAAGCTTGAATATTTTTTTTCAAGAATGAAATAAGATATAAGTAAAAATGATCTACAAAACGAGTTTATATAGTACTGACATACACAATGGTATACTACTGAATTTTCAAGTTGGTAAATCATATTTATCGAATCAATTCATTTAACAATCCTAGTGTAGAATAACAAATAAAAATAAGAATATTGATCTTCATTGTACAGTGTTGTTTGAGGAACAGCGTATATGTCACTCAGGTCGGCAGGTCTTCTATAGTGAAATATTACTTTCAGAAAGTGGTTTTCACGCCTTCTGTCATTATGAATATGAGATTTCATAGATGGCCGTACTAACTCGCGAATATGTGCGAATTATGTATTTTCAATAGCTCTCACTGCCCCGAGTTCTCAAATTATANGTTAAATTAGAATTCATTTTAGAAAAAAAATTGCAACTACTTCGAAACGAATAATAAGACAATACTAAGAGATAACGTACTACACTCCAGTTATTGAAGCTTGAATATTTTTTTTCAAGAATGAAATAAGATATAAGTAAAAATGATCTACAAAACGAGTTTATATAGTACTGACATACACAATGGTATACTACTGAATTTTCAAGTTGGTAAATCATATTTATCGAATCAATTCATTTAACAATCCTAGTGTAGAATAACAAATAAAAATAAGAATATTGATCTTCATTGTACAGTGTTGTTTGAGGAACAGCGTATATGTCACTCAGGTCGGCAGGTCTTCTATAGTGAAATATTACTTTCAGAAAGTGGTTTNTTTGAGGAACAGCGTATATGTCACTCAGGTCGGCAGGTCTTCTATAGTGAAATATTACTTTCAGAAAGTGGTTTCCACGCCTTCTGTCATTATGAATATGAGATTTCATAGATGACCGTACTAACTCGCGAATATGTGCGAATTATGTATTTTCAATAGCTCTCACTGCCCCGAGTTCTCAAATTATANGCCGTACTAACTCGCGAATATGTGCGAATTATGTATTTTCAATAGCTCTCACTGCCCCGAGTTCTCAAATTATAAATGAATTGAATACAGAGCCATGTACAATCTCCTCTTTAAAATTATGGCCGGATCCTGTATATAACCCAGTGTTGCTGTTTTTTTTTGTTTTTTATTTAAAAAACATAAAAAACGTTTTTATTGTTTAAAACTGTTTTTTATGTTTTTTATGTTTTTTTATGTTTTTAACCGTATTGTTTTAAGTGTTGTCTTTAACCATGAAAATCCCAGTTCAGAATTAAATACAACACACACGACCTAGATTAACGTAAGAAACAACTGAAATTGGTATTTAATTGTTAAGGAAGTGTTCTACATGTAAAAAAAATTGAATTATTGTAACATCAGCGATAAAAGAACCTGCTAGACGAGTAGTCGTCAGGACATCGATTAATGCGTAGTGCAATATTAATAAAAAAAATGCAAATAAGGATTTTATCGTCCATTTGTCGTGTGCGTTGCAGCTAAGGTTCAGTTTGTTTAAAACACTGTTTTTTTTTAAAAAAAAAACAAGTTGTTTTAAACAAATGTTTTTTTTCTTCGCCACACTGATATAACCAATTAGAAATGCAAGATCCATAGAACAGTTTAAGGACAATAAACATTGCGCCTTTCCAATTTGTTAGAAACAGGGACGTTTATATAAACCCTTGTTGCCAAATTTTGGAAAGCCGAATGGAAAAACGTAAAAAAACACACTGCTTTTCTGCTTACAATCTTTCTCAAGGGTTTTTTTGCTCCTTCCGAGAATTGTACCCGACTGCCTTCACTTTACTAGAAACACACATACAATTACAACAGTTTGGCTTTATTGCTGTATCTCATGAAAGTTCTCAACTCATTTCATCATTTCTCTTAAAAATAAACTTCTAAGCAAACAACTTCTACTAATATTAAACTAAACCCGAACTGAAATTCATAACTAGATCTACCATAGTACTAATTATCACTTTATTCTTGTATAGAAGTTATTTGCTTAGTTGCATAACCAATATGAGGTTCAAACAATTTTTTGAAAAGGCTTCTTGCTTAAACATTTAGCGTAGACGATGTTGATTTGATTGTAGCAAGAAATTTTTCGCAAGAAATTTATTTGAGTCTGCATGCAGACTCAAATAAGTTTCCTGGTATCTATAGTTGATTTTTAAATTAACAGGCTGGAAGATTTAATCAGGGTTTATGAAGCTGAACTGTTAATCTGTGTTGTACGAGTAGTTTGGAGTGTACTCAATGATTCCTGTCAGGGTATTTTTGGATTCCTATCACGAAATTATATCTGCAAACTATCTTAATCGTCAATTTTTTAGCATTTGTTTCGTGAAAGTTAAAAAAAAAATTATTACTGGAAAAAAGTCATTTTTTTACTTTGTATATTTCCATTTTACTATGAAAGTAAAGCAACATCTTAAAAATATAATCTCGCAGCTACACCGTTCGCTGCGATGTTAGCAACGAAAAAAAAAGTTCGGAATGTATTAGTAGTGCTAATACATTACGAACATTTTTTTTAGCAAAATTATTTCAAGACAGTCTGCGGCTTTTTGAACCTTTGAAGCGCCATACAATTAAAACCTAGGGGAGAAGCAGTAGACTTGCAAAAATGTTTTCTTTAATTAGAGTATTCAACCTTGATGACTCAGAATTTGTATAATACTTTTTCAAAACAACAAAAAAATGAAAAATTTCATTAATTTTTTTTAAATTTTCTAAACTTCCTAAAAAATTTTTCAATTTCAGAATTTTTGGACTCAATTACCTTTTATACAAGCACTTCACTCCTGACACACCAAGTTATATCAATGTTCGTTCTATGTCAAGGTTTTAAAGTTGCATCTCACCAGCTTTCTTCTATGACGGTGGATACCGCAAGGTGACTTTAGAAGTAAGGAATCAGAGTGCTCTTCAAACAAAAGCAGTACAAAAGATGTTAAAATTCATTTGATCCATGATGGATTACGTCATAAAAGTTGACGTAGGAAGATCAAACGAAGACCTTTTTATGTCAAATTCAGTAGACGTTGACCGTGATACTAATAGATTTGGTGATGTATGGCTTCGAGTTCAGGGTTCAATTTCAATTTCAATTTCGTTTTACGGTTCAAATTTCTGCATTTCTAAGCAATTTCAGAAACCCTTAACGTATTCCTTGTATTTTATGTTTGTTGGTGAATGTTAGTCGAAGAAATTTAATGAAGCGACAATCTCCATCTCAGCGAACAATTGAAATTAAATTGCGCTATTTAAGATAACTTATTTAAAACATTTTATAAAAATTTAATTAAAAGTTATTTAAAATTATGTAATTTTGAATCAAATTTTTTCATGTCAGCGTTCCTATGAGCCATGCAAGAGCTGAAGTATCAAATCAAGCGATTATTGCAAAATCTCTAGACTATCTTTCACTTTCATGTGAAATAGTTTTTCAATAACATGTTTCTTTGAATCGTTAAACAATTTCATCTTTCTATGTATTAATTTTATAGTTTTGGTAAATTTTAACAATTGTTTAGGATTTTATTTGATTTATGCTTTCTACCTTAATATATTGGTTTGATAAAGTATAGATTTGGCTATTTGACATAAGATTTCACAAAATGTTTTCTTAAAAATGATCAATAAATGTTTAAAAATTAAGTGCGTGTATGGTGTTTTTTGAATAATTCTAGTTTACATGTAGTGTTAACTAATAACTTAAAAACAGTTGCTTAGTTTTGTACGATTATTGATACACAAACTAATACAGGCTTGATAGTGAACAAGATCTTAAGAATAATTAATTAAGTATAATTAATTATTATTGTAATTTCAATGATCTTCTCTCTAAAGAAACACTTCGCTGGTTGCTGATCATTGGATTTTCCGCTCCACTGCCACGAGCTTGTTTTTTTTTTTCAAATAGTATTTTTTAATTTGATTAAGTCTGTTTTAACCAATGCAACAACGAGTGAATTTGTTGGTGTAGTAAAAATTGACAACTTTTTGTTTCCAATGCTTTTGTCCAATTCGTCCTATTACATTTTGATTTTTCACTTCGATTACTTCATTTTGAGCAATTGTACTGATTGTTGCAATTTTGGATTAGTCAAAGGATATAAATTATAAGTAGGAATAGTCTGTAACAGATTTTGTAAAAAAAAAACTTCAGTGCAATACAAGTTAAGCTTTTCAATAATAATATAAAATTATTAGGTGAAATTGTAAAAAAAATTTAGTTAAGTTATGTATTAGAATGGAACCTGTTCCCTTCAACTTTATCCGTTTTGTCTTACCAAGTTCTATACCAAACAATGAATTTTGCTCACAATGAAAAGGTATTATTATAAAAATTTATATAAATATATTTTGCTTTTAAGCAAAAAAAGTAAAAAAAAATTCAACAATATACCGCTAAATTCAAATTATCGACAGTGTAAGTGGAGTTAACGCATTCAACTTCCATCCATTCCATACATAAACGAGAGAGAGNTATTATTATAAAAATTTATATAAATATATTTTGCTTTTAAGCAAAAAAAGTAAAAAAAAATTCAACAATATACCGATAAATTCAAATTATCGACAGTGTAAGTGGAGTTAACGCATTCAACTTCCATCCATTCCATACATAAACGAGAGAGAGAAAATGAAAATCCTAATAATTTATGGATGTGTAAAAATTGTCCAGAAAATGAATTTAAAACAAAAAACAATGATTACTGAAAGTTTAGAGTGAATTTGTAATGAGACATGATTGAAGACAAAGCAATGTTAGAAGTTTTTTAGATTTCAAAGGTTTGGCATTGACGAATGAGTCAGAAAAAGTTATAACTGATCTCGTTTTAATTTTTTTTTAAACTAAACATATGGAATGACTTAATTTGTAGGATTTCATCGAAATGTTAGGAATTTTAGCATAATCCCCCTCTATTGTATTCATAATGAGAGAGTCGACTGCTTAGCTGGGAATGAATGAAGAGGAAGTGAGGAGATGGTCGTTGCTAATGGAAACCACAGGTGAGTTTAGGAGTTGCATTGAGATTGAGGACAGGCTTACACAAATCGGCTCTTTAGCAAAACATCACCAAAACTTAAATTCTTCAATACGCTAATAAGTTGTTTTTTTCTCTTCATTATTTCGATTTTGTTAAGCAGGAATAAATAAAAAATAAACTTTACCCTGTCTTACTCAACCAATCCAACCGTTAGCAACTAGCGTGTTAATATATTACATATATTTTCTTTTTTTGGAAATTTACTTGAAAGCAGTCTGCGGTTTTTCGAACCTTTGGAGCTAACAACACATGTCCACCATAGAATTAAAAACTAGGGGATAAGCGATAGACTTCCAAATGTGTTCTTTAATTAGACTATTCAACCTGCATGACTCAGAATTTGTATAATAGACTTTTTCAAAACAAACTAAAACAAAAAATTAAATTTTTTTTTATTAATTTCCATTTAATTTCCTAAACTTCTTAAACTTTTATTTTTTATAATAATAACATAAATATGTTTTAATGTTTGATTTTAGTTTGAACAGAGTGATACACTAGAAGCTGGACCGATTTATGTAAAAATTGGTGAAAATGTCCAATCAGAGAAGTCGTAATCTTCCGTAGTCCAAGGTTTTTTCTAACAATCCTAAAGAAATTCATGATGCACAGTTGAAGTTCAATGATTCTCTCCTTGAAGACATTTCAAAATCGTTGAAATTGGAAATAGCATTCACTGATTATGCAAGTTAAAAATTTATATGCGAAATTTTTTTACAAAAACTCGAGTTTGGTGATAAAATTTTGTCAATAGAGTAATTATTTAACCACCTTCACGTAAGCCATTGTTTCCAAATAGCTTCAAAACAGAGCAAAAAAAAATAATAGACAGGGAAGCTATAATAAGTCTCACCTTTCTACTTAGACATTCATTCATTCAATTGGTTGGTTGAGTTACACTACTGAACTACTGGCTCTGAGAATAAGTCACAAGGTACACACAGGGTTTATCAAACCCAAAGGTTTACAAACAATAATATACACGAATTCTACTGTTTAAATGTATTGTTTATAAATTTTTACACATTTTCTATCGTCAAATTCAACATCTATTTGAAATTTTTCTAGTCTAGAAAATCCTAAGAATTAACTCTAGTGTGTCAACTTTTTTGTAAATCTCGACAAATTTTATCTCAGAGTATTGAACTCTTAGTTACGGCTAACCATAATTCTAAAAATATTGTTTTCAATGGATGTGATGTAATAAGATTAACTTATACGGTAATAACTATTCTTAAGAATAAAATGGGAAAATTGAAAATTAAAAAATTATGTAAAATTGAAAATTACCTTAGCAACGAAACTTTAAAAAATTTTTGACTCCTCTATCTTAATAAGCATACCTAAGGATTCAATACTCTGACGACTTTATATTGAGTATGAATAGGAAGTGTGTTAAAATGAGACTAATTTTAACAACGTTGGACTCGTTGAAGTAATTCGTAATTCAGTTTCTTCTGGTTTACGTGGATTATAATTCACACGGACCTTTGAAGGATGAACGTAAGAAGTTTATTATTAATTTACTGAAAATTTCAAAAAATTGATGCTAAGTTGTTTGTATAACTTTGGCAATAAAAGAGTAAAAGAGAAATTTAAAGGAATTATTATTAATTATTTGTTATCATATTTTAATTAGTCAGTAGTTTATAATTAACCAGAATCAATTAATTTGTTCTATTTTGTTCTTAGGACTGAAAATTTAAAACCACGCGTGAGAATTGATATTGATAACGTTTCAGATGTAAAACTTTGTTTACTTCTGAAGTTCAATTATGTAAACCTATGAATAGAAATACAGTAATCGACGAATATCAGAACTTAATTTTTCCAACGAAAATTTGGATCTTATAACCTTGATGGTGTTATAACGAATTATTTTCCCTTGCTAAATGCATTGAACTTGTTCAAAATTACAACTTGGAAATTGAGTCTTGTAAGTAATAGATATTAATTTCAACTATTACTCTGTATATCTCAAACTACCAATTTTCTGTTCTTATTTTTTCAGTATAATTTGACTAATGAAGGAAGTGGTTGTAATTATCTAGGTTGTACACTTTTGAGGATTTATTAATAATTGTCTTCTCCATTACAAAATTTAAATTTCTTAAAATTCTAGCAACAATGCAATTGAGCTATTGTGAAAATTATCAAGATCCATTCAACTAAATTGTCTTTATTTTTCTGTAGACTTTTATTTGTTGTTAGCACTCAATTATGTCGGGGATCTACTGGCATTTTCCAATTAAATTTAATGTCTAGCTTGCTACTGAAAATTGTTCTAAGAACATATCGTTTTAGTATGACTCACTGTAACGTAAACGTGATGTCTGAAAATAATATCTTAACTTGCAGTTATTTATTTTATAAATATTATATACTTTTTGGCAAAGTCCACTAATATTTTTAGAATGAAATCCTCTACATTCAAAATACATCAATTCCGAAAACAATTTAGTTTTGGATATGTTCATATAATTTTTCAAAAAAAAATAAACATCCAATTATGCAGAAGTGCCAGGGTTAATTATTCATATTTCATATAGTTGTTTCAAAATTGGTTTCGTGTGTGGAAAATAATAAAAATAAAATTTACCGCAAAATGTTCCATTTCCATATCTTTTTTTTGCAATATTTGTTAGCATATGGTCCTCGAGAAATACTTTGAAAATTATAAATGTAGGACAAAGTAAGAGTTAGTTAATATTTTCGAAACAAGGTTGTTAAAGCTATCATTTTGTATACATACAAAATCGAACGAGAGAAACTGAAAGGGCTAACAATTTTGGTAGTAGAGGGTTAAAATTTCCAGTAAACTATTTAAAATTGTCATTTTGTATTAGAAACAAAATTTGAACGAGAGAAAGTGAAAGGGCTGATAATTTAGGTGGTAGAGAGTTAAAATTGTCCAGAAAGTCAACTTAAAATAAAATAAAACATGATTTCTTAAGTTTAAAGTTGAAATAGTAATCTTTGGTTCTAAAAATATTCGGAATTCACAAAGTTCTCATTTTCTAGATTTCAACGGTTTGGCAGTGACGAATGAGTCAGAAAAAGTTTTAATTGTGCTCGTTTCCATTATAATTTTTTTAAAGTGCTATCACTAAGGAATCACGTAATTCGGAGCATTTCATCCCAAATTGGGATGAAATGCTCCGAATTACGTGATTCCCAATGTACAATTCACTTCCTGCCAAAAAAAAATCCCAAAACGTTAAAATGACAAAAAGAGTGAGAAATAAGACTGTTTTTGTTATTCCTATTTTGTTAACACGAATAAAAATAAATAAACTTTACCCTGTCTGACTTATCAAACCCCTCCGTTAGCAACTACCTTGTTAAAATATTATGTTTCATTTTGTTTTGCAGATTTGTTTTAATGTAATTTGACATATCGTCAAAACCTAGGGGAGAAGCGGTTTGAGTTGAAAATGTTTTTAAGTTAGAGATGACTCAGAAGTTGCATTATTTGACTTTTTCAAAACAAATTTTGTTTTATTTATTTTGGTTAAAAATNCTGTCTGACTTATCAAACCCCTCCGTTAGCAACTACCTTGTTAAAATATTATGTTTCATTTTGTTTTGCAGATTTTTTTTAATGTAATTTGACATATCGTCAAAACCTAGGGGAGAAGCGGTTTGAGTTGAAAATGTTTTTAAGTTAAAGATGACTCAGAAGTTGCATTATTTGACTTTTTCAAAACAAATTTTGTTTTATTTATTTTGGTTAAAAAATTTTTTTCTATTTCAGAATATCTGGACTCAAAACACAAGATCTCACTATTACCGAAGAAGACTTTAATTATGAAATTGAGTCGATGACCTGACTACCACCGTCAACTTTCATTTTTTAATTTTCAATGCAAATTCCTGGTGATTGCACCCAGTGGTTATGGAATCATGGCAATTGTCCAACAGCTTCACCTTAGGACCAAATGTAACAAATGAAACAAATATACCCAAATATACTTGAACATACAGTATTGATGAGAATTTAGAAGTGAGAACACAATCAATTAATCAATATTTGTTCAGATTGAGAATTAATTAATTAATTAAGCTAAGTGTGTATATTATTTCTTTAATAACTCTAGTTTAGTATTAACTAATAACTTAAAAACAGATTACATTAATTTTCTTCAATTATTGATATATTTTCTATTACATTATTAAAAAAAGTTCTTAATTATTACTGAAAAAGTCATTTCCTACTTTGAATTTAGATAACTTTAAAAAATTCATCTGAAGCGTCGCTATTAGATTCAAATTACGACATTATTCTTGTTGAAGTCCTCCAGAAATTCTGTCACTACAATAATAGTCAATGTTAATTTACGTCACTAATCTGAGAAGTGGAAACGATACAAGATATTAACAAATCAAGTAAAGCCCTTGGGTTTTATTATAATAAATTACAGTAGCTTACTGTGAAGAGATGATCACTGTAACATTGATTGGGTCCCACATGTGATTTATCTAAGCCTAAAAGGCGCCTTCACCTTGTACTTAAAGTTACCAGTTGAAAGGGATTCTTAGAAAGAACCCTTATTCAATTCATCTTCAAAGAAACTTTGGTACTTGGATTGGATGTGAAGAAATTTTTGGTTGAGCTATAAAGCACCATTTAGAACTATTAAAAACAAAATTTTTTTTACAATTTCAGAATAGCTGGAATATTCTTGATGCACAGTTGAAGTTTGATGATTCTGAACTTGAAGACATTCAAAAACCGTTCAATTTCGAAATACCATTCACTGCTTATGCAGGTTAATAAATTTATATGCGAATTTATTTTTTACAAAAACTCGAGTTTGCCAAAAAAAAAATAATAAATTTGTTTGAAATTTATCGCTTATCGAAATAATTTATCGCTTTTTTTTGCAGAATGCACAAACACTACACTCCTGACACGCCAAGTACGTCAATGTTCAATNAATAATTTATCGCTTTTTTTTGCAGAATGCACAAACACTACACTCCTGACACGCCAAGTACGTCAATGTTCAATGTCAAGGTTTCAACGCTGCATCTCCCCAGCTTTCTTCTGTGACGGTGTTATCAACTGTGGATATCTCAGTGACTTTTCTTCAAATAAAATCAATAAAAAAAATGATAAAATCCATTTGAATCATGATGAACCAATCCTTAAAGTTGACCAAGGAAAATCAAACAAAGACTTATCTATGTCAAATACAATAGCCGTTGAGCATGCTTCTTATATTTGGTAATGTACGAT
Organism: Holacanthella duospinosa; assembly: GCA_002738285.1. Classification (NCBI taxonomy): domain Eukaryota; kingdom Metazoa; phylum Arthropoda; class Collembola; order Poduromorpha; family Neanuridae; genus Holacanthella; species Holacanthella duospinosa. Next base: position 157,587 of record NIPM01000207.1, on the reverse strand, counting down.
TCGGAGTACCGGTTCAAATTTTTTCCCTTGTATCAGTAATTTCAGAAGCCCTTAGAGTACTCCTTGTATTTTATGATTATTGTTCGGTATGTTAGTCAAAGAAATTTAATGCAGCGACAATTACCATGTTAGCCAACATTTGAAATTAAGTTGAGTCGTTCAACTTAACTTATTATAAAATATTTTATAAAAATTTAATTAAAACTATTTAAAATTATGTAAATTTGAATCAATTTTTTTCATCTCAGCGTTCCTATAAGCCATGTAAGAGCTGAACTACCAAATCAAGTGGTTAGTGTAAATTTTCTTGAGGACGTTCTACCTTCATATGAAGCAATTTTTCAAGAGTCAGTTTCTCAGAATCGCTAAAAAGATTCATGATTTTATGTATCTAATTTATATTTAGCCAAATTTTTTATTTTAGAATTTTAATCTTTACTAGAATCCAAAATTTGAAAAAAATTCTAAGTACATTTTGTACTGAGGCTTGGGAAAAAAAAAAGTAATTATCCCTGTGTAATTTGTTAAAAAAATTTTTGATAAATTTTAATAAATTGTTTATTATTTTGCGTCATTTATACTTTCAACCTGAATCAATTGATTTGGTAAAGTGGGGTTCATAAAATTTCACAAAATTTTATTTTAAAAATGGTCAACAAATGTTTGAAATTTTGAAAAGCTATCAGATACGTTGAAGCACCGATTTCGTTGAATTGGCAAAAATTTATATGCTCTAGATCCTACTCATGTGTCAGACTTACAGGGTGAGTAATCTTTTTTAGTATCCTCTTTCTCCACTTTCACCAACGCTCCTCCCAATCTATGTGGTTGCTTGGAATATTTGGGGATATCAAATCAAAAGGATTATTTTTTAGAAAACGAGATTCTGTAATGGCGATGGCGAGAGGTGGTTAGTTGAGAGAATGAAGCCAANAAGGATTATTTTTTAGAAAACGAGATTCTGTAATGGCGATGGCGAGAGGTGGTTAGTTGAGAGAATGAAGCCAACGTGGAGAATAGGGTATGATACCTTGGGATCTACTCCACCTTTCTCAATAGAGAACCTCCCGACCCCCTCTCTCGCTCTCTCTGTTTCTCTGCTTTATTTTTGTGGCGATACGCCATTCTGTAATTCTAATTGGTCCTTAACTGAGAGAGTGAAGCATATGGTACACTCTCATTTCTTATTTCAATCTAAATCCCGCCCTCTCGTAGCTTTTGGTTATTTCTTTCAATATTCTGCCGACTGTCAATTTTAATATAAAATCCCCTCCCGATGACATGGAAAAATGACGTCATGTGAAATCATGCTTTCTAGGCTACTTAAAAAAATTACTCACCCTGTACATTGGACACGAATCCCCACCGCTGCTATACAATACTTTATTCGACAAAACCCTTCACACATAAAATGTATTTAGTGTTGTTATTGCTGTTATTTAAGTTGAAATATTACTTCAACTTAAATAATAAGTTAATGACTTTCAGTAGAAGAGGTACAATTTTCGGATTTCTGCCTAATTTAGTTGAATGTGTATAAAAATGTTTACTGCGCACCACAGATGAACATGGAAAAAATTTCAAACCAGATCCACGAACCGATCCAACAGGAAAAAAGAAATCGAACCCGATCCACAAACCGTCCAAGAATGAAAAAATAAATCGAACCCGAACAGCGAACCGATCCATCATTCTAAAAATCTTTCGATCCCGAACAGCGAACCGATCCACGAATGAAAAAAATTATTGAACCCGAACCACGAACCGATCCAACATCGAAAAAAATTATCGAACCCGATCCACGAATCGATCCAAGAATCCAAAAATAAATTGAACCCGATCGACGAACCGATCCAAGAATGAAAAGAAATTTCGAACCCGATCCACGAACCGATCCAACATTTAAAAAATTTATTGAACCCGAGCCACGAACCGATCCAACTATCCAAAAATCAATTGAACCGATCCAATGTTCTAACACCCTCCTCCATAAATTTAGGAGTAAGCGATCCACGAATCGAGCTAACAGACAAATCGATCCGAACCAGCAGAAAAACAAATCGAACCAGGACCACGATTCGAACCAGGAGACAAAAATAAATCGAACCGATCCAACATTTAAAAAATCTTTCGAACCCGATTCACGAACCGATCCAACATTCCAAAAAAATTTGAACCCGAACCGCGAACCGATCCAAGAATGAAAAAAAATTCGAACCCGATCCACGAACCGATCCAACATTATAAAAACCTTTCGAACCCGAACCACGAACCGATCCAATAAGGAAAAAAATTATCGAACCAGATCCACAAACCGATCCAACATTTAAAAAATCTTTCGGACCCGAACCACGATCCAAACCAACATTTTAATATTCTTTCGAACCCGAAACAACGAACCGATCCAGCTATATTTCTACCGATACTGATCCGATCCGAACCGTGGTTCGATTCCTGGATCGAGTTTCATCTGTACTGCGCACGTACAATACTTTTAGCGGATAGGAACGACCTTCGCACACCTTTAATCCACAAGTGTAATGTCCATGTACAATGCGCACTTAAAGGTACAATGCGTGATGGGCATATAAACCTCAAATTATGTTGTAAATGTATGCTGCACAGAAAAAATCAACTAGCTACAATAACCAGAAAAGAAGTAATGATTTTTTTTTGAAAATTTGAATTTTTGGATTTAAAACGTCAATCTCAGTACATCGTCAAATTAACATCCAAAAATTTCAATTTTCAAAAGAATCATAACTTCTGCTCCAATAATCGTACAGGCTTGATTGTTTCTATTTGTTGTCCTAATTTTGAATCCTTTTTCTAAAATATTTAATATTTTCCAAAAAAAAAAAAAAAATTCTGAGTGAAATTACCATAAACCATAAATACACAATTAACTTTTGTTTACTAAACTTACAGCTAGCTATTCTTATGACTATTTAACATGAAGCAGCTCATCATTTTTATTTTTATTTAATTCCAACAAATCTTTGGGATTATTCAATTTTAAATAGGTATTAACCAAGAAGCAAACAACTCATGAACTTCTAAGACTTTTTTCCGGCTCTGACTACTTAGAATAAAATTGGTTTCTAGCGTTCTTCAAATCGATACCTTTTAGAATTAGAATAGAATGTGTATTAAGGCCTACTTCTAGTTGACTTAGGCATGAATTGACGTCCACTATTTTTAACCACGTTGTGTTAGTATTTTTAATGAAGTCGATTTTACTAGATTCATTTTCGACCGAATTAGTAGTAATGTGCAAAACGACGGGTTTCTTGTTTTCATTCGATATCTTCGAAGGATTGAGTTCCCACTTACCTGTAGTAGACAGTTTTTTCTTAAAATTAATAATCGCGCATTTTATTAAATTATCCACATTTCCTTCTCCCAATGTCACATTGTCTCCTTCTAGATTCCAATATTGCTGGGAATTTATTTGCAATATCCTTCAACAACATAAATATTAGTGTGGCGATCATATTTAAAATAATTTAAAATGTAGGACTGCGACTAACAGTTCGTAAGCATCTCCTTTAATTGCATCTGGTAAAGTAACAGAGAATACCATTTTCGTTTTCCTTATTTCATTCTCAATTTTCATCAAAACCTAAAAAAATATAAAAATACTATTAAAATATGTCTCATCATTCATTTACACAAATAAATGAAATGTCTCAATTACTGGTTTACCACCATGAACTTGATCCTTCACTAAAAATAGAAATAGCACCACACTAAAGAACAACCCTTGTCCAAATAAATTAGAATTCATTTTTCGAAAAAAATGCTACACGAATTAAGACAATACTTAGAGATATCGGACTACACTACAGTCATGAAGCTTCGATGTTAAATTTTTTTTTTTTCAAGAATTAAATAGACAATTAGTAAAAATGATCTACAAATCTGATTTATATAGTACTGACAGACATTATGGTATTATTTACTTCTAATTTTCAGGAGTTGTTAAATCATATTTATCGAATCAATTTATTTAACAATCCTAATCTAGAGACATGAGAAATATAACTTTTCATCTAAAGTACAGTGTTGTTTGAGTAATAGAGTCCACGTCACTCAAGTTTCCATCACTTCTACTTACACAGTGTAATATATTCAGAAAGTGGTTTTCACGCGCCTTGTCATTATGGATATGAAATTCCACAGATGACCGATAGAATAAAATGCAGCGAATTATGAATTTTCACTATGTCTCACTCTAGACTCAAATAGTATCCTTGTATATATAGTTCATCTGTAAATAAACTTGCTAAAATATTGAAGCAGGATTTATGAAGTTCAACTGTCAACTTGTGTTGTAGGAGTAATTTTGAAATTTATCAATACTGATTCTNATTCAGAAAGTGGTTTTCACGCGCCTTGTCATTATGGATATGAAATTCCACAGATGACCGATAGAATAAAATGCGGCGAATTATGAATTTTCACTATGTCTCACTCTAGACTCAAATAGTATCCTTGTATATATAGTTCACCTGTAAATAAACTTGCTAAAATATTAAAGCAGGATTTATGAAGTTCAACTGTCAACTTGTGTTGTAGGAGTAATTTTGAAATTTATCAATACTGATTCTNGAAGCAGGATTTATGAAGTTCAACTGTCAACTTGTGTTGTAGGAGTAATTTTGAAATTTATCAATACTGATTCTTGTGTAAGTCATTTTGGATTTCTATTCACGAAATTGTCTACAAACTATAGTAATTTTCAGTTTTAGCACTTGATTTGTCAAAATTAAAAAAAAAAAAAAATTACTGAAAAACTCATTATTATCTACTTTGAATTTATATAACTTTGAGAATTTCATCGGGAGCGTTGATACGTAATCGAAAATTACGACTTGTTCATGTTGAAGTGCTCCAGAAATTATGGTTACCAATTTGAGAATTGGAAACCGTACAAAATATTATGCTAATCACATTGAACCCTTGTGTTTTATTAGAATAGATACAGTACCTTACTGTTAAGAGATGAAGAATAACATTGACTGGGTCCATCGTGTGATTTATCCAACCCCAAAGGCAGCTTCACCTTGTCACCTGAAGTCACCAGTTCAAAGGGATCCTTAAAATGAACACTTATTAAATTTATCTTCAACAAAACTTTGCTACTTCGATCTCAAGAAATTTTTGGTTCAGCTATGTAGAATTATTAGTCACCTCCACCCACGCCATTGTTTCCAAAGAGCTTCAAAACAGAGAAAAAAAAATTAATAGAGAGAGAAGCTAAGTCTCAACTTTCTACTTGGACATCTTCATTCCATNTCAAAACAGAGAAAAAAAAATTAATAGAGAGAGAAGCTAAGTCTCAACTTTCTACTTGGACATCTTCATTCCATTGGTTGGTTGAGTTACACTACTGAACTACTGGTTCTGAGAATAAGCCACAAGATACATACAGGGTTTATCAAATCCTAAGGTTTATAGACATTCTTCTACACGATTTATATTGTTTAAATGTATTTTTTGTNTCAAAACAGAGAAAAAAAAATTAATAGAGAGAGAAGCTAAGTCTCAACTTTCTACTTGGACATCTTCATTCCATCGGTTGGTTGAGTTACACTGAGAATAAGCTACAAGATACACACAGGGTTTATCAAATCCTAAGGTTTATAGACATTCTTCTACACGATTTATATTGTTTAAATGTATTTTTTGTGAATTTTTACGCATTTTCTATCGTCAAATTCAACATTCGCTTGAAATTTTTAAGACCGTCTAGAAAATCCTAAGAATTAACCCCAGTGTCTCAAAATTTTTGTAAGTCTCGACAGATTTTATATAGAGTAAGAAAAGGAAGGGTGTTAAAATGAGACCAAATTTAACAGCGTTGGACTCGTTGAAGTGCTTCATAATTCAGTTTATTGTGGTTTACTTGATTCATAATTCACAAGGAGCTTTAAAGTATGAACGTAAGAAGTTTATTATTAATTTACTGAAAATTGTAAACAAAATTTATGCTATTTGTTTCTAATAACTTTGTCAATGAAACAGTAAAGCAGAAATTTAAACATTTAAGTTATGCATAGTTTCCCGCTGGAAATTGTTCTACGAACATAATACTTTAGTATGACTCACTGTAACATAAAGATGATGTATGAAAAAAAAATCTTCGCTTGTAGTTTATTTAACTTATAAATATTTTATATTTTTTGGCTAAGCCCACTGTGATTTTTAGAATGAAAGCCTCTAAAGTCAAAATACATTATTTCTGAAAACGTTTTAATTTTGGATGTTCTCATTTAATTTAAAAAAAAATTAGTTATGCACAAGTGCCAGGGTTAAATATTCCTATTTCATATTAAATAATTTCAAAATTGGTTTCGTGTGTGCAAAATAATAAAAATAAAGTTTACCTTAAAGTGTTCCAGTTTATACCACATATTTTTCTTGCAATATTTGTTAGCATATGGTCCTCTAGAAATAATTGAAAAATTATAAATGTAGGACAAAGTAAGAGTTAGTTAATATGCCCGAAACAAAGTTATTAAAGCTATGACTTTGTAATATAAATACAAAATCGAACGAGAGAAACAAACTGAACGAGCTAACAATTTTGGTAGTAGAGGGTTAAAATTGTCCAGAAAATCTATTTAAAACAATAAAAAACATGATTAATAGAGTTTATAGTTGAATTAGTAATCTCTGGTTCCAAAACTATCCAGAAGTCGGTTTTAGGAGTGAATGATGAATATTAAAATGTCTCATTTTCTACATTTCAACTATTTAGCAGTGACGAATGACTAAAAAAAAGTTATAATTATTCTCGTTTGCATTATAATTTTTCAAAAGTGCTATGGGATCACTTAATTCGCAGCGTTTCATCCAAATACACAATAATTCATTTCTTGTCAAAAAAAATCCCTAAACGTTAAAATGTAAAGAGCGGTGATAATTAAGGCTTTTTGTGTTCATTATTCCTATTTTGTTAGGCATGGATAAATAAATAAATAAACTTTACTCTTTAATAAAATAAAATTCATCAATATCATTTAGTTTCATTCCTTGCGCAAACTTAAAATGGTTTGCATTGTATTTGCAACACTTATGAAATTAAAAAAAAAAAACACAATTTCCAACACACATTCGAATGGTGTATTCCTTAAGATTTTGTGCACTTTCACTTGCTATGTAGAGAGTCGGTCGGCTTTCCACAGTAATTGGTAGAACCCTACCGTGTACCAAAAACATTTTTGCATACATATTGTTTTCTATTTGCTCAAGTATGCTTAAGGNCGGTAGAACCCTACCGTGTACCAAAAACATTTTTGCATACATATTGTTTTCTATTTGCTCAAGTATGCTTAAGGTCAAGATATTTTCGTGGTATATAATGTACTCTGCCTTAAGTATGACTTTGCCATTTTACAATTTTGGTTCAAATTTGATTGGAAATCTTATGGGAACTATATCTCGTGCAGCTTATGCTGGTAGCAAACAAAATGAAAATATTAAGAAATTGAAAACCTTTGTGAAAGTTGAAGTTGGGAAAGTTATTCCAGATATTGCCACTTTCATTTGCAGTGGAAATTTTTAAAGAAATTATTGTTAAGGGATGTTCAAGGAAGTGTTATGCACTTTTTCCTTTCAAATTCTACCACTTTATTTTGGTGCAAAGCAATAAATCTGTCCTGCGCCTAACGANTTATGCACTTTTTCCTTTCAAATTCTACCACTTTATTTTGGTGCAAAGCAATAAATCTGTCCTGCGCCTAACGATTTGCACCGCTTTCTCCAGCCAAAATTTAATTTTTTTTTACTCTAATTCCGCCAAATTTAAGAATTAAAATTTGAAACTTTCGGCACATATGCTAGATACTTCGANTTTTTTTTACTCTAATTCCGCCAAATTTAAGAATTAAAATTTGAAACTTTCGGCACATATGCTAGATACTTCGAGCATCATTGCTGTTAGTATACTCAGATATACACCACTTTGATTCAAGCTTTATTTGAAAGAGAAATCATGCGTTTAAGATATTGCACCTAACTGTATAAATGTANCACCACTTTGATTCAAGCTTTATTTGAAAGAGAAATCATGCGTTTAAGATATTGCACCTAACTGTATAAATGTAGGACAAACTAAGAGGTAGTTAATATGGCCGAAACAAGGGTGTTAAAGCTATCACTTTGCATACAAACAAAATTTGATTGAGAGAAAGTGAAAGGGCTAATAATTTTGGTGGTAGAGGGTTAAAATTTCACATAAAGTCAACTTAACACAAAATAAAACATGATTACTCAAGTTTAACGTTGAAATAATAATGTCTGGTTTCAAAAATTTTCGGAAGTCACAAAGTTCTCATTTTCTAGTTTTCAACGGGGCACTGACGACTGAAAAAGTTATAATTGTACTCGTTTCCATTGTAATTTTTAAAAAGTGCTATAAATATGGTATCACGTAATTCGGAGCATTTCAACCAAATGTACAATTCACTTTCTGCCAAAAAAAAAATTCCGAAACGTTAAAATGACAAACAGTGAGAAATAAGCCCGTTTTTTGTTATTCCTACTTTGTTATCACGAATAAATAAAAAATAAACTTTACCCTGTCTGTCTTATCAAACCCCTCCGTTAGCAACTACCTTGTTAAAATATTATGTATATTTTGTTTTGCAGATATCTTTTAAGGTACTTTGTGATTTTAGAACATTTAGTGCGCACATATGGCCACCATTTAGTGAAAAGCTAGGGGAGAAGCGGTTTGACTTGGAAATGTTTTTAAGTTTTAATGACTCAGAAGTTGCATTATTTGACTATTTGAAAACAATTAATTTTTTTTTTGTGGTTAAAAAAATAACCCCTTTTACTTCTTAAAATTATTTTTTTCAATTTCAGAATATCTGGATTCAATTTCCTGTTCTACAAAACACAAGATCTCACTACTACAGAATAAGACGTTAATTATCAAATTGAGCCGATTGCCTGAGTACCACCCGTGAACATTCATTTTTAAATTTTCATTGGAAATTNAATTATCAAATTGAGCCGATTGCCTGAGTACCACCCGTGAACATTCATTTTTAAATTTTCATTGGAAATTCCAGGTGATTGCACCCAGCGATTATGCATCCATGGCGATTGTCCAACAACTACCAAAAATATGCAATCCTCATCATGTAGAGACTATATAAGACTATGACCCTTTACTTAAGAACCTTTTTTTGTGTATGTTTTAAAAATAATAACATTATTTCGATTTATTTTATTTTTAACAAAGTGATGGAGTAGAAGGTAGAGCAATTTGTGAAGAAATTGGAGAAAATGACCAATCAGAGAAGCCGAAATCTCNGTTTGACTTGGAAATGTTTTTAAGTTTTAATGACTCAGAAGTTGCATTATTTGACTATTTGAAAACAATTAATTCTTTTTTTGTGGTTAAAAAAATAACCCTTTTACTTCTTAAAATTATTTTTTTCAATTTCAGAATATCTGGACTCAATTTCCAGTTCTACAAAACACAAGATCTCACTATTACAGAATAAGATGTTAATTATCAAATTGAGCCGATTGCCTGAGTACCACCCGTGAACATTCATTTTTAAATTTTCATTGGAAATTNAATTATCAAATTGAGCCGATTGCCTGAGTACCACCCGTGAACATTCATTTTTAAATTTTCATTGGAAATTCCAGTTGATTGCACCCAGCGATTATGCATCCATGGCGATTGTCCAACAACTACCAAAAATATGCAATCCTCATCATGTAGAGACTATATAAGAGTATGACCCTTTACTTAAGAACCTTTTTTTGTGTATGTTTTAAAAATAATAACATTAATTCGATTTATTTTATTTTTAACAGAGTGATGGAGTAGAAGGTAGAGCAATTTGTGAAGAAATTGGAGAAAATGACCAATCAGAGAAGCCGAAATCTCNAAGTGATGGAGTAGAAGGTAGAGCAATTTGTGAAGAAATTGGAGAAAATGACCAATCAGAGAAGCCGAAATCTCTTTTAGGTTCAAGATTCTTCTACGACCCTAAAGGAATTCTCGATGCTCAGTCGAAGTTTGATGATTATAACTTTGAAGGCATTCAAAAACCGTTCAAATTGAAAATCGCATTCACTGCTTATGCAGGTTAATTTGATTGACTGTTTCAACAAATCAAACAACTAGTGAATTTGTTGGTGGAGCAAAATTTACAACTTTTTGTTTGATATGTCCAAGTCGTCCTGTTGCAGCTGCATTTTGATTTTGTACTTCAATAATTACTTCACTTTGGGCAATTGTATTTTTTGATTTGCCAAAAGATGTGAATGTAAGTAGGAAAAGTCTGTGACAGAGTTAACAAAAAATTTCTGTGGAATACAAGTTTAGTTTTTCAATAATATAAAATTATTAGGTAATTGTAAACAAAAGTTAGGTATATATTGGAACCTGTTGCATGTTCTCTTCAAGTATTTCCATTTTGCTAATGATTTTGGCAAAAGTGCTCACCAGGTTCCTGACCAAACTAAGGATCTTCCACACAATGGAAAAGGTATTTATTGTAAAAATTGATACTAATTAACTATTTAATTTAATTAATTTATACCTAGAATCAATCTTGATGTGTGATATTTCAATTTCAAGTTTACTTCCGGTTTTTTTCGTTATTTTTTTTGAAACGACCGCTTCACCAAGTGACTGCTCCACCCTTTATCTCAGTTCTTATCGAAATACATTTGTAAAAATTGAATTGAGCCATTCTTACAATGATATTACAAATCCGGTTAGTTTTTGTTATTCATAATATCACACTTTGGCAAGGAGTTCCAATTATTAAAAGTAAGAATTGGGTAAGATTATACTATTGTGGACCAACCGAGATTTTAATCCCCCNTCCCCTCCCCCTAAAATTTCTCCAGCTCCTTCATCACAAAAAAATATTTTTTTGTGAGCGGACTATAAAAATTCAATTAAAAAATGTTGTTTTTTTGAAAATAAAATTTTTTTTATTCTTCTCCCATTTTCATCAAAATCAAATTTTGACTCAATATTAATGTTAGGTTGTTAGGTTAGGTGTTAGTTTAGGTTAGGGGTGGGTTAGTTTTTTAGGTTGTTAGGGTTAGGTTTTGTTCAAGTCCGCTCACAAACAAATATATTTTTATCATCAGGGGGAAGGGGTAGATTTTGGGTGGAGTGGGGTCAAAATCCTAGTTGGTTCACGATAGTAAAATAATTCCAAGAATTGTATCGAACATGCCACGATGAGTAGTTACTTTTAATAAGAAAATGTCAGTAATTATAAGCAATTTAAGCTCTTTTTGATGAAATTTTTAGAAATTTTATAAAAAGCGAGAAAATCAATGTGTTAATTCTACGAATACCAAAAACGAACTTAATTGCGACATTAAAAACTAGAATCCAAATCAAGTGATGACAAACAAGGTGTCACTACCAATCAAAACACTGCCATAGCTCAGAAACAAGAATTAGGTTTCAATATTTCAACAATTCATGGCGATAGGGATCCTTGGAACTACCACCTCAACGTGAAAATCAGTTCTTATTATCAATTACTACGACCATCAATCCAACATCACTGGTGGTGGTGGTAGTGGTAGTGGTGGTTCAGTTGAAAATACTGGTTGGGCCCACCAATTCCCACTGTTCACTGTACTCATCATCTTCTTATTAGTATCCTTCCTACTCTTTGGATTTTGTTTCTTGCTGGCCAAATTTAACAACTCCCAACCTCAGATTTTCAACGTCAGGTCATCCATACGAAGATGTCGGAGATCAGACCTAGGGTATNTGACTGTACTCATCATCTTCTTATTAGTATCCTTCCTACTCTTTGGATTTTGTTCCTTACTGGCCAAACTTAACAACTCCCAACCTCAGATTTTCAACGTCAGGTCATCCATACGAAGATGTCGGAGATCAGACCTAGGGTATTTATTCTAAGACACATATAATTTTTTATACTTTAGTCGTTGACTCACTGTACATTACATGGTTTTACAGTGTTTCTCAACACATGGTTGGTATCAATAAGATTAATGGAAGAGTGTACTTCTAACCGGATGATCTGATAACTTGCAATAGTCGGCTTCCTCCAACATATTACGAAAGGTGGGCTTTAGCCCCACCACTGTATAATACTTTATTCGAAAAAACCCTTCACACATAAAATACTTATGAGTAAAATACACATAAAAATTTATTAGTTTTAGTCGTACAGACAATTCAGAAACGAATGCAGTACTTTTTTGTTCACCACCATCACACAACTCAAAAAAAAAAAAAAAACTACTGCATTCGTTTCTGAATTGCCTGTAGAAGTAGGCATAAAAGCGGCAAATGTGCTGTAAATGTGCACTGTATAGAGAAAATCAAGTCCTACCATTGCTGAAAAAAAAAGTTTTTTTTTGAAAATTTGAATTTTTCAATGTTATTTTGAAACGTCAATCTCATTAACATTCTAAAATTTCAATTAAAAAAAATACAACTTTTGTTCTAATAATTGTATAAACTTGATTGATTTTATACTGTTAACATGTTTCCAGATAAAAAAAAATTCTGAGATGAAATTCCCACAGAACCTAGATACAATTTTTTCCATTAAAGAGCATGATATTTAAAAGTAACTTCCAATAGCTATGGCAACCTCAATGAGTGCTCACTTTTGTCTACTAAACTACAACCATTTCTATATCTATTAATTTTTATAACGCTGCTGTGTTCGCGAATGCTACGGCTTGTGGTCATTTTCAATTCCAGTTTCATTTTATTCCATGTATTATAATGCTTGTAAAATTTATTTTCAATTATCCATCAAATTTAGACATTTTCCAATTTTAAATTAGATATAAACCATGAAGGAAAAAATTCATAAACTTTCAGATTTTACTTCGTTCGGTAATATCTTTTAGTTAAAGTATGTTTTTTTTATGTTATTCAAATTCTTATCATTTATCCATAGAACATATACAGTGCGTTCGAATAAGAAAGCGAATTTCCCGCGTGATGAAATCAAAAAAAATTCAAAATTTCTAAACAGTCAGACGTTTGCACCGCTGCTGACGGTTTATTATTCTGAAAATCTTTGCTTTTATAGGTTATTTTATTTGAAAGTGAGCAAAACCCTATAAAAATCATCGAAAACATTTTCAGTCAGGTAAAACACCGTAAATATCGTATTTCGGACTCAAATTTGATTAATTGTTGTCGAAGTAAATCACCGTCCGCTTATTGTAATTATCCTTAGGTATAAGTCCATTGCCTCCTAGCAATTCAAACTAACAAAAAATCTTAAAACTAGTGCAATGGGCTGATTAAGTCAGCGGGCGTTGCTTTTCTCAATACCAAAATTTACCTCCGATGAATACTTGCTTAGTAAGGACGTTCCATAAAATAAATCCGGCCAAACCCGGAACTAAAGATTGATGAATTCTGTTGATACAAATAAATACTATCNATGAATACTTGCTTAGTAAGGATGTTCCATAAAATAAATCCGGCCAAACCCGGAACTAAAGATTGATGAATTCTATTGATACAAATAAATACTATCAAGAAACAATTGATATCAATTGTTTTAGGTAATTAGACACAGAAAAGAAATGAGAAGTAACATGAAACGATGGTGGATGTCTTTCAGTAAGTGAAAACAAATTGGACACATAAAATTTACCTTGCTCTGCTCATAATCAGAGTTTACATTGTTGGGCATTGTAGCAAAATTTGAATTAATTTGATTACAAAAAAAAATAGCTGTTATGATATTGAGTTGTTACGTAGGTGTTACATGTTCCAAAAATGTACTACAATTTCCTCGAAAATGTTGTAGTTTATTTACTTATAAATTTTTATATTTTTTGGCTAAGCCCACTGTAATTTTTAGAATCTAAAGTCTCTAAAGTCAAAATACATTATTTCTGAAAACATTTCAATTTTGGATGTGCTCATTTAATTAAAAAAAAACTAATTATGCACAAGTGCCAGGGTTAAAACTATCACTTTGTATAACATACACAATCGAACGAGAGAAACTGAACGAGCTAACAATTTTGGTGGTAGAAGGTGAAAATTGTCCAGAAAGTCAACTTAAAATTAAATTAAAACAATATTACTCAAGTTTAAAGTTGAAATAGTAATCTCTGGTTACAAAAATTTTCGGAAGTCACAAAGTTCTCATTTTCTAGTTTTCAACGGGGCAGTGACGACTGTGTCAGAAAAAGTTATAATTGTACCCGTTTCCATTGTAATTTTAAAAAAGTGCAATAAAATTGAGATCACGTAATTCGGAGTATTTCATCCCAATGTACAATTCACTTTCTGCCAAAAAAAATCCCGAAACGTTAAAATGACAAAAACAGTGAGAAATAAGACTGTTTTTGATATTCCTATTTTGTTAACAGGAATAAATAAAAAATAAACTTTACCCTGTCTGATTTATCAAACCCCTCCGTTAGCAACTACCTTGTTAAAATAATGTATACATTTTGTTTTGCCGATTTCTTTTGGTAATTTGCGATTTTGAACATTTCGTGTGCACATATGGCCACCATGTCCTAAAAAAGTAGGGGAGAAGCGGTTTGACTTGGAAATGTTTTTAAGTTAGAGATGACTCAGAAGTTGCATTATTTGACTTTTTCAAAATAAATTTAGTTTTTTTTTGATTAAAAAAAAATTTTTTTTCTTAAAAACATTTTTTTTTTCAATTTCAGAATACTTCAATTTTCTTTGTTACAAAACATAAGATTTCATTGTGACAGAATAAGACTTTAATTATCAAATTGAGTCGATGGCCTGACTACCACTTGACTACCACGTGAACTTTCATTTTTAAATTTTCACTACAAATTTCAGGTGATTGTAACGCAGCCTATCCCATATATAACTCTGACAGGTGATAATTCTGACATTTCTGACAGAATTGTCACAGTGGAGAAATATTTTGGTCTCATAAAAATTATGTAGGAAAAAACCCTGACTATGGCAATGCTGACAAAATCACTAAAATTGTCAGACTCTGACAAGTGAGAAAGCAATGTTTTTGTCACTGTCAGGCCCATCGTTCCTTTAAGTTTGACAATCCTGACCGACCGATTTTCCCCAGTCACGATTGATAATTTTGTAATTTGCACATATTTCTACACAAAAATTGATCACATTTGGATCCCTCAACATTTGGCATAGCCTTCTCACTGTTGGTAGGTTTAATTGTAAGTGATTCAATATAAAACAAAAATTTTAATTAACAATTAACCTAAAAAAAACAGACTCAGCGAAAATGAACAAAAGTAAACTTAAGTAAAGCGAGAAGACGAAATTTAACATTTGTCCATCTTCGAGTCGTGACAATTGTCAAGACCAATTGTCAGAGCTCTGACTTTTCCTCACTTTTTTTATGAGATCAAAATATTTGTCAATGATCACTGGTCAGTTCCATTGTCACTGTCAGAAATGTCAACTGTCAGAGTTATATGAGATAAGGGCCCAGGGATTATGCAATCATGGCGATTGTCCAACAACTTCAAATTAGGACCAAAAATATGGAATCCTCATCATGTAGAGACTATGTAAGGGTAGGACCCTTTACTTAAGAAACTTTTGTTTTGTATGTTTTAAAAATAAAAAAATAATTCGATTTTAATATGCTTGATTTTAGGTTGAGCAGAGTGATGGACTAGAAGGTGGACCAATTTGTGTAGAAATTGTAGAAAATGACCAATCAGAGAAGCCGAAATCTCTCCTAGCTCCAATATTTGTTTATGAGCCTAAAGAAATTCTCGATGCTCAGTTGAAGTTTGATGATTCTCTCCTTGAAGACATTCAAAAACAGTTCAAATTTGAAATAGCATTCCCTGTTTATGCAGGTTATTAAATTTATATGCGAATTTTTTAACAAAAACTAGAGTTTGACAAAGAAAATGCGTTCGAAAAAGTATTAATTTATCGTTTTGTTATGCAGATAGCTTAAAAACTAGATTGGAAGTGGCGTTTCCAAAGTTGCCATGAGAAATTTACAAAAAACGTGATATTTATGAAAAACGTCAAAATTCCTCATAGCAAAATCTTGGACGAATCAATATGTTCTTCGAATAAAGCAGTACAAAAGATGATAAATTCCATTTGAATCATGATGGACCAACTCAAGGTTGATATGCGTAATTTACCTAAGAGCTAATAAGAAGCTTAGCCAGTAAAGCAATTATTTTTCAAAATAATTTTTTTGAAAAATAACAAATTTCATCAAATAAGAGTAGTCACAACACAAATGAGCAGAGGGCGGATATATACTTTCTAAAAAACAGCGTTTTACTTACTTAAATACTTGCCAAAAAGCGACGAAATACTGATAAAAAAGTATAAAATAATTAACAATACTTTGTTATTTTTGGTAAGTATTTACAATTTTTTTAATTAATTCACTTAATTGAAGCCTAAAAACCCGGTTGTATACTAATTTGGATCATAAAAATCGGACTGTTTGATTTATTGTTTAAGGAATGTTTAATTTAAACACTATCACGACTCCAATACAAAAGTCAGATGATTTTTATATAATTTAAAGGAAATTTTCATTACATTTTTTCTGAAAAAAAAAGTTGGTTTCTCCAGAAAGTATACAATTATTTGGCGCTGGTGTTAACCGACGTAAAAGCATGTCTTTATTATAACTGGGACCGCAAAAAAGCGTTTGTTGCAACTGAAGGTTCGGCTTAAATCTTTGGGTCCCAACTGCACACTTTAGTCCAATTTATTTCGGTCCCTCGGAATTCGCCTTGCCGAAATTGAATGGACGCATAATTTAATTTTAAATATACTTCTTTGAACAAAATTGTGAACTTTTACGCTCTGCAGTTTATCATTTTGACTCATCGGCAAATTTAGAGCGAATATGAGGGAAATTATCCTCGAAAAACGATTAATACACCAAATTACTTGACAAAGTACTTTTTAATTACTTAATATTCAAAATTACTTTCGAAAGTACTTCCTAATGCCTAAAAACCAAAAGTACTTAAAATACTTTTTTATAAGGGCATTCCATTCATCCTCAAATTACATGAATCGGAAAGATACGAAGTTACAGAGGTGCAGGTGCAATACCCAAAAAGAAGTATAGATAAGTAAGTATCCGCCCTCTGCAAATGAGGAACAAGATTAAAATTTCTGTTAATCATTTTTATTAAATTTTTATTAAATTTTTTTAAATATTTTAATATAATATTTTAATAATTAAAAATTAAATTATTTTTAATTGTTTTTTAATGTCAGCGTTCACTTAATTCGGATCGTTTCATCAAAATGTACAATACACTTCTTGTAAAAGAAACACATCCCGAAAAGTTAAAATGTAAAGGACGGTGATAAATAAGAATTTTTTTTTCTGTTCATTATTCTTATTTTGTTATTATTTGCATAAATAAAAAATAAACTTTGCCCTCTCTGACTTATCCAACGCAAGTGTTAGCAACTATCGTGTTAAAATATTAACTTACATTTTTTTTTTGCAAAATTATTTGAAGGTAGTCTACGATTTTTTGAACCTTTGGAGCGCACAAATGGCCAGCATCTGGTAAAAAACTAGTGGAGAAGCGATTTGACATAGAAATGTTTTTAAGTTCGAACTTTCAACCAAGATGACTCCGAATTTGCATATTTCACTTTTTCAAAACTTTTTTTTTAATTTTGGTTAAATTTTAAATTTCTGAAACTTTTTAATTTGAATAGCTGTTTCAACAAATCCAACAACTAGTGAATTTGTTGGTATGGCAAAATTTACAATTTTTTTTCCAATGTCCAATTCGTTGTGTTGCAAAGATTTTGTACTTCAATATTGGGGGTAATAATTGTACTAATTTTGCAATTTTTGATTAGCCAAAACATAGAATGTAAGTAGGAAAATTCTGTAACAGATTTTGCAAAAAATATTTGTGTAATACAAGAGTAGTTTTCTAATAATAACATAATATTATTTAGTCGTACTTGTAATANTTCGTTGTGTTGCAAAGATTTTGTACTTCAATATTGGGGGTAATAATTGTACTAATTTTGCAATTTTTGATTAGCCAAAACATAGAATGTAAGTAGGAAAATTCTGTAACAGATTTTGCAAAAAATATTTGTGTAATACAAGAGTAGTTTTCTAATAATAACATAATATTATTTAGTCGTACTTGTAATAAAATTAGTTAGGTATATNTAATACAAGAGTAGTTTTCTAATAATAACATAATATTATTTAGTCGTACTTGTAATAAAATTAGTTAGGTATATATTGGAACCTGTTCTCTTCAAGTATTTCCGTTTTACTACTGATTTTGCCAAAAGTGTCTTACCAAGCTAGGAATCTTGCACAAAATGAAAAAGGTATTTATTANTTTTTACTACTGATTTTGCCAAAAGTGTCTTACCAAGCTAGGAATCTTGCACAAAATGAAAAAGGTATTTATTATAAAAATTTATACTAAATAACTACTAAATTTAATTAATTTATACCTAGAATCAATCATTTTGCATCTCAATATGAATGTGTAAATTACACATCCACAATTCCAAGTTTACTTCCGTTTTTTTTTTTTCTAGGAAACGATACCGTATCACCAAGTGACTGCTCAACTCTTCATTTCAGTTCTTATCGAAATAATTTTGTAAAAATTGAATTAAGCCATTCTTACAATGATGTTACAAATCCGGATATACGATTCAGAGTGGTACCTCCGAAGAACTATGGAGTCAAATTGGTGTTATTAATATTATCACACTTCGGCAAGGAGTTCCAATTATTGGGAGTAAGAATTCTGTCGAGTATGTCATGGTGAGTTAGTAGTCAATTTTAATAAGAAAATGTCAGGAATTATAAGAAAATTAGGTTTATTTTGGAGTAAATTTTTAGAAATTTTATAAAAATCGAGGGAAATCAATGTGTTAATATTCACAATTTCAGTTCAACAATAGAAAACAAAATTTTGGAAACCATACTGCCTTTGCATGTGGAGTAATCAACGACGATACAAAAAAATTTGTCGGTGTTTAAAATTTTGTAACTGTAATAGATGATAGTGCATGGTCCAATAATCACATAGACTTGATTGTTTCTATTTTGTATCCTAATTTTGAATGCTTTTTGTTAAACTGGTAACATTTTTCCATAAAAATATAAAATTTTTGCTGAGTTGGAATTCCCATAAACCATAAAGAGACAATTTTCTACAGCAAAGATCATCAAGTTTAAAGTAACTTCCAATTCATGAATCTTATGGTATCTCAATGAACTTTTGTCTACTAAACTTAGAGCTATTCTTATGGCTAATTAGCATGATGCTGTTCCGTGGATGTAATGTATTGTTTTTTATTTTTATTTTATTTTTATTCCATGGATTAAAACGTTTCTAAAATTAATTTCCAATTATTCAACATCTGGAGATTTTTCAATTTTAAATAGGTATTAACCAAGAAACAATTCATGAACTTCAACGATATCCTCACTTCTCTCACTTGTCAGAATAAAATCTCTCTCTAAATGTCTTCAAATTATCACTTTCTAGGAAGAGATAATAAGATATGGCAGTTTCACATTTTACTCTACGTATCTTTGGAGGAACAATTTTTAACCAATCTTCTGATTTGTTATAAATAATTATGGAAGTATCTGTCTTCAATCCAATTTCTGACGACGTAGTTGCAGTAGTAATGTGCACAACCGTGTATTCATATTGTTGAGGCTCTTGGTTTTCAATATTGAATTTTTCTAGAAACAAGTTTTCTAGAATAGTACTCAGCTTATTATTTTCCAATGTACAATTATAAATTGGACTATTTTGTTTCCCATCGTTTTTTTCTAGAATCAAACATGCTTCGTCACTTATTTCCAATGACCTTCAACAACAGAAATATTAGTGTGGCGTTCATATTTAAAATAANAAACATGCTTCGTCACTTATTTCCAATGACCTTCAACAACAGAAATATTAGTGTGGCGTTCATATTTAAAATAAATTTAAAATGTAAGACTGCAACTAACAAATTGTTTTTGTTTTCAGGAAGGTTATCAGGTAAAGCAATATAGAANAATTTAAAATGTAAGACTGCAACTAACAAATTGTTTTTGTTTTCAGGAAGGTTATCAGGTAAAGCAATATAGAATACCCCTGTCTGGTTTATTTTCGTATTTTCAATTTTTACCAAAATCTAAAAAAATATGAGAATTATTAAAATGTGTGATAATTCTTGTACACAAATAAATGAAATGTCTGAATTACTCCACCAATTCCATGAACTTGATCCTTCACTAAAAGTAGAAATAGTGCAACACCAACGAATGTCCCGTGACCAAATAAATTAAAATTCATTTCAAGAAAAAATTAATTACAACTACTACTACGCGAATAATAAGACAAAACTAGAGATACCTGACTACACTACTCCAGTCACTCAAGGNCCACACTACTCCAGTCACTGAAAGTTCGATATTAGGTTTAAAAAAAATAAAATAGGAAATTATTAAACATAAATCTACAAAGATCTAAAAGTTTATATAGCACTGACAGACATTAGTGTATACTACTGAATTTTAAAATATTGGTAAAGCTAAACCATACTGATCGAATCAAATCATTTAACAACTTTAGTTGAGAATCTAGAAAAAACTAAACTAAACTTTTGATCTTCATTACAGAATATTTTGTCAGTAATACCAGCAACCTAGACGTCACTCAACTCAAATCTACAGTGAAATGTACAAAGAAACTTTATTTTCTTAAACTCTGTCACTATGGATATAAAATTACTGATAGAATAGAATGCGCGCAAATTATGTATTTTTACTAGATCTCACTGTAGACTCAAATAGTTTCTTTTATCTTGTAGTAAATCAACTTGCTAGAAGATTTAGTCTAGGTTTATCAAACTCAACTGTCAATGTGTTCAACGAGTAGTTTGGAATTTTTTTATCACGAAAGTTGAGTTCCTAGCACGAAATTCCCTACAAACTATAGTAATCGCAATTTTTAGCATTTTTTTTTCGTAAAAATAAAAAAATATAATATCAAATTATTACTGAAAAAATGATTTCCTACCTTGAATTTAGATAATTTTGAGAAATTCATCGGAAGCGTCAATATGAGATTGAAAATTACGACATTGTTCTTGTTCAAGTGCTCCCCAAATTCTGTCTCTACAATAATAGGCAGTGTGTCAATATACGTCACTAATTTGAGAAATGGAAACGATAGAAGATATTAACCAAATCAAATAGAACCCTTGAGTTTTATTATAATAAATACAGTAGTTTACTGTGAAGAAATGAATAGTGTAACATTGACTGAGTCCATCATGTAATTTATCCAAGCCCGAAGGCACCTTCACCTTGTCACTTGAAGTTACCGGTTCAAAGGGATCCTGAGAATGAACCCTTATTCAATTCATCTTCAACGAAGCTTTGGTACTTGGATCACAAGAAATTTTTGGTTCAACTATAAAGTACTATCTAGAATTATTAACCACCTCCACCCACGCCATTGTTTCCAAAGAGCTTCAAAACAGAGAAAAAAAAANGTACTATCTAGAATTATTAACCACCTCCACCCACGCCATTGTTTCCAAAGAGCTTCAAAACAGAGAAAAAAAAATTAATAGAGAGGGAAGCTAAGTCTCAACTTTCTACTTGAACATCTTCATTCCATTGGTTGGTTGNGAAAAAAAAATTAATAGAGAGGGAAGCTAAGTCTCAACTTTCTACTTGAACATCTTCATTCCATTGGTTGGTTGGGTTACACTATTGAACTACTGGCTCTGAGAATAAGCCACAAAGTACACACAGGGTTTATGAAACCCAAAGGTTTACTAACATTCTAGACTATTTCTACTCTTACATGTATTGTTGGTGAATTTTTACGCATTTTCTATCATCAAATTCAACATCTGTTTCAAATTTTTAAAACCATCTACAAAATCGTAAGAATTAACCCTAGTATCTCAAAATTTTTGTAAGTCTCAAAAGATTTTATATTGAGTAGAAATAGGAAGTGTGTGAAAATGAGACTAAATTTTACAGCGTTGGACTCATTGAAGTGCTTCATAATTCAGTTTGTTGTGGTTTACTTGGTTCATAATTCACACGGAGCTTTGAAGGATGAACGTAAGAAGTTTATTATTAATTTACTAAAAATTGTAAAAAAAATTATGCTACGTTGTTTCTTATAANAGGATGAACGTAAGAAGTTTATTATTAATTTACTAAAAATTGTAAAAAAAATTATGCTACGTTGTTTCTTATAATTTTGTCATAAATTTAAAGCAATAATTTATTAGCAATAATTAATAATTATTTATATATTTTATTTTAATTAGTCACTAGCTTATAATTACCAGTATAACTTCAATATCAGGTATTTTGCAAATTTTAATGANTTTTATTTTAATTAGTCACTAGCTTATAATTACCAGTATAACTTCAATATCAGGTATTTTGCAAATTTTAATGATAAATTCCAAATCCGTTTCAATTGGGAACATCATTTACTTTCTCATGTAATATACGTCACACTCATGCAAGCACATTGCACTTGGCCTTATTTTCTCAGAGTGAATTTGCTCATTCAACTTATCAAGTTTGGCAATGACTTTGAGCATATAGTTAATGCAAATCTATTTCTGATCACTTTCATTTCATATAAAATCATCTTCCTAAATTATAGTGTAGGTCATGCTAAATTCCTTTTTTTTTTATTTGGGACATATCCTTTTATAAATTTTTCTAATTTTTTATTATTGAAGAATAGTTATTTAAAATCAATTAGCTCTATTTTGTGCTTAGAACAGAAAATTTTCATAAAACTACGACAATATACCGATAAACTCAAATTACCGGGAGTATACATATNTAAAACTACGACAATATACCGATAAACTCAAATTACCGGGAGTATACATATGTGGGGTTAATAAAACTGAAGATATAATGACATTTCCGGAAGTCCTGTTATGCCTTGAGGCTATGTCCTTTGCCCTTCTTCTGGAGTAGTATCCTGAGGATGTTATTGTCAGAATGGGCTCAATAATAATTGTTTTTGGGGTCAACAATAGTAGAAGGACTCACCTTATCTCTCTAGGTTAACATAAAATAAAATAATACACAAAAGGCATAGGGAAATGTAAGAAGAAGTGGAATCCTTTGAAATCATCAACAAAATCTAACGGTATTTTGTCTACTGTACACTGTACAATGAAACCATTTTAACCCTAAGATTTACAAAAAAAACAGCCATCCCTATATTTATAATCTGAGCACAATGTTGTAGAGTATACTAAGGTCTGAATTTAATCATGTCTTGATTCTTGAATTCATGATGATGACTAATCACTACTTTTTTTTTGTAATTTTTAATTAAATCTCCACGCATGACAAGTGATATGGGTAACGTTTTAGATGTAAAATTATATTTACTTCTGAAGTCTTTCTGAACCTAATTTTAAGCTTTGTAAACCTATGAATAGGAATACAGTAGTCGATGGATATAAAATATTTTGTTTTTGCAACGAAAATTTATGTTTTTATAACTAATTATTANGGAATACAGTAGTCGATGGATATAAAATATTTTGTTTTTGCAACGAAAATTTATGTTTTTATAACTAATTATTATCCCATGGTTAATGCATTACACTTGTTCAAAATCATATCTTGGAAATTGGGTCTTCTAACTACAAAAGTATTATATCCAACGATTACTGTATATATCACAAAATACCAANGGAATACAGTAGTCGATGGATATAAAATATTTTGTTTTTGCAACGAAAATTTATGTTTTTATAACTAATTATTAATGCATTACACTTGTTCAAAATCACNAAATTTATGTTTTTATAACTAATTATTATCCCATGGTTAATGCATTACACTTGTTCAAAATCATATCTTGGAAATTGGGTCTTCTAACTACAAAAGTATTATATCCAACGATTACTGTATATATCACAAAATACCAATTTCCTGTTCTCATTTTGTCGTCAGTTTTAACAATAAAGAAAGTGGTGGTAATTATCCAAGTTGTAAACTTTTGACATTTTTACTAATAAGTTCTCATTTGCCATTGGTTTCATAATAAAAAATATAATATTTTATAGTTCTAGCAACAATGGAATTGAGCTATTGTTAAAATTATCAAGACTCATTCAGTTAAACCGTCTGTCTGTTTTTGTAGTCTTTTATTTGCTCTTAACACTCAATTATGTCGGACCTAATGACATTTTCCAATTACACATTAAAATTATGCTTACTTTGCCTCTGGAAATTGTTCTAAGAAAATAATGCATTAGTACTACTCACTGTATAAACATAAACATGGTTGAACAAAATTTATCTTAAGTTTTAGTTTATTTACTTATAAATAGTTTTACAGTTTTTGGCTATGCCCATGATTATTTTCTAGAATGAAAGCTTCTAAGGTCAAAATACTTTATTTCCGAAAATCTGTCAATTTTAGCTGTGTTCATTCAATTTTTCAAAAAAAAAATAATTATGCGGAAGTCCCAGGGTTAAATAATATTATTTTGTACAGATATTTCAAAATTGATTTTCTGTTTGCAAAATAATCAAAATTGAGTTTACCACAAAGTGTTCCAGTTTATAGCATACATTTCTTTTGCAAAGATTTTAGCATATGATCCTTGAGAAATAATTGGTAAATTATAAATGTAGGACAAAGTAAGAGTTAGTTAATATGACCGAAACAAGGTTGTTAAAGTTATAATTTTGCATACAAACNGAGAAATAATTGGTAAATTATAAATGTAGGACAAAGTAAGAGTTAGTTAATATGACCGAAACAAGGTTGTTAAAGCTGTAACTCTGCATACAAACAAAATTGAACGAGANGTTAAAGTTATAATTTTGCATACAAACAAAAGTGAAAGGGCTAACAATTTAGATAGTTGAGGGTTAAAATTGTCCAGAAAGTCAACTTAAAATAAAATAAAATATGATTACTCAAGTCTAAAGTTGAATTAGTAATCTCTGGTTCCAAAAATATTCGGAAGTCACTTTTAGGAGTGAATAATGGTAAATGATTCAAGAGAAAACAATGTTAAAAGTTTTCATTTTCTACATTTCAACGGTTTTGGCAGTGACGAATGAGTCAGAAAAAGTTATAACTGTACTAGTTTCCATTGTAATTTTAAAAAAGTGCTATAAATATGGGATCACGTAATTCCGAACATTTCATCCAAATGTACAATTTACTTTCTGCCAAAAAAAAATTCCGAAACGTAAAAATGACAAAAACAGTGAGAAATAAGAATGTTTTTGTTATTCTTATTTTGTTAACAGGAATAAATAAAAAATAAACTTTACCCTGTCTGACTTATAAAACCTCTCCGTTAGCAACTAGCGTGTTGAAATATTATGTACATTTTGTTTTGCAGATATCTTTTAAGGTAGTCTGCGATTTTTAAACATTTGGTGTGCACATATGGCCACCATGTCGTCAAAAGCTAAAGGAGAAGCGGTTTGAGTAACTTTTAATGACTCAGAAGTTGCATTATTTGACTTTTTCAAAACAAATTTTGTTTTTTTTTGGTTAAAAAATTATTTTTTGCTTAAAAAAATTTNAAGCGGTTTGAGTAACTTTTAATGACTCAGAAGTTGCATTATTTGACTTTTTCAAAACAAATTTTGTTTTTTTTTTGGTTAAAAAATTATTTTTTGCTTAAAAATTTTTTTTTTTTTCAATTTCAGAATATCTGGATTCAATTTCCTGTTCTACAAAACACAAGATCTCACTATTACCGAATAAGACTTTAATTATCAAATTGAGTCGATGGCCTGACTACCACCGTCAACTTTCATTTTTAAATTTTCAATGCAAATTCCAGGTGATTGCACCCAGGGGTTATGCAATCATGGCGATTGTCCAACAACTTCATCTTAGGACCAAAAATATGCAATCTTCATCATGTAGAGACTATATAAGAGTATGAGCCTTTACATAAGAACCTTTTGTTTTGTATGTTTTAAAAATAATAACATAATTCTATTTTAATATCCTTTATTTTAGTTTGAACAGAGTGATGGACTAGAAGCTGGACCAATTTGTGGAGAAATTGGAGAAAATGACCAATCAGAGAAGCCAAAATCTCTCGTAGGTTCAAGATTCTTCTTCGACCCTAAAGGAATTCTCGATGCTCAGTTGAAGTTTGATGATTCTCTACTTGAAGACATTCAAAAACCGTTCAAATTGGAAATCGCATTCACTGCTTATGCAGGTTAATATATTTATATGCGAATTTATATATTTTTACAAAAACTCAAGTTTGCCAAAAATAAAAAATTTGTTTGAAAGGGCAATAATTTATTTATTTTTTTTTTTTTGCAGAATGTACAAGTACTTCACTCCTGACACGCCAAGTACGTCAATGTTCATTATCAAGGTTTCAAAGTTGTATCTCTCCAGCTTTCTTCTGTGACGGTGTCATCAACTGTGGATACCGCGGTGACTTTGGAAGTGACGAATCAGACTGTTCTTCAAATAAAAGCAGTACAAAAGATGATAAAATTCATTTGAATCATGATGGACCAATTCATAAAGTTGACCTAGGAAGATCAAACAAAGACCTATCTAAGTCAAATTCAGTAGACGTTGACCGTAATACTGATAGATTTGATGATGTACGACTTGGAGTACCAGTTCAAATTTTTGCCCTTGTATCAGCAATTTCAGGAGCACTTATAGTACTCCTTGTATTTTTTGTTTGTTGTTGTATTGTTCGAAATGTTAGTCGAAGAAATTTAATGCAACGACAATCACCATCTCAGCGAACAATTGAAATTAATTTGAGCCATTCAAGGTAACTTTTATCAATTATTTTATAAAAATTTAATTAATAATTATTAAAAATTTTGTAATTTTGTAATTTTGAATAATTTTTTTTGTCATGTCAGCGTTCCAATGAGCCATGTAAGAGCTGAAGTATCAAATCAAGGGATTATTGTAAAATCTCCAGAAGATCTTCCACCTTCATATGAAGCAATTTTTCCAGAACCAGTTCCTCAGAAACACTAAAAATTTTCATCATACTTTCTATCTAATTTATATTTAGACTTTAGAAAAGATTTTTTAAATTAGTCAAATTTTTGATTTTAGAAATCTAATCTTAGAATCCGTAATTGCAAAAAAAAAATCCAAGTACATTTTGTACACTGCAGGTTGAAAAAAAAAATTTTTTTTTNTACTTTCTATCTAATTTATATTTAGACTTTAGAAAAGATTTTTTAAATTAGTCAAATTTTTGATTTTAGAAATCTCATCTTAGAATCCGTAATTGCAAAAAAAAAAAATCCAAGTACATTTTGTACACTGCAGGTTGAAAAAAAATTTTTTTTTTCCCTGTGTAATTTGTTATAAATTTTTTTGGTAAATTGTAATAATTGTTTATGATATTGCTTGATTTATACTTTCTACCTGAATCAATTGATTTGGTAAAGTAGGGGTTTGACTAATGACATATAAAGATTTCAAAAAATGTTATCTTAAAAATTGTCAATAAATGTTAAAAAAATTTTTTAATCTATCAGAGACACTGAAATATATCGCTTTCGTTGACATTCGCAAACATTTATTTTTTACAACTCGTGCGAATCAATTAATCCTTTTTTTTTTGTAATTTGTCTACAAACAAACAAATCTATCCAAATATACTTGTACGTACATTATCGATGAGAATTTACAAGTGAGAACACAATCAATATTTGTTCAGATTGATAATTAATTAATTAATTAATTAATTTAAGTAAGTGTGTGGATGCTTTTTTTTAAATACTTCTAGATTACGATTTAATATTAACAACTAATAACTTAAAAACAGTTGCCTTAGTTCTGTTTGATTATTGATACTCATACTGATAGAGGCTTGTTAGTGAACAAGATTTAAAGAATAATTAATTTATAATTAATTATTATTGCAATTCCAATGATTTTCGTTCTTTAGAAACACTTTGCTGATTTCCGATCGTTAGATTTTCCGCTCCAAACCCCACCTTTGTATTTATCAGAACGTCTCTGAGCTTGTTTTTTACAAATATTATTCTTTAATTTAATTGGCTCTGTTTTAACCAATCCAACAACAATTGGTTGAGTTGGTGTAGGAAAATTAACAATTTTTTGTTTCAAATGTTGTTGTCCAATTCGTCCTTTTGGATTTTGATTTTGTACTTCAATTACAACTTCCTCTTGGGCAAGTGTATTGATTTTTGCAATGATTTTCAGTTCTTTTGAATTCTCTATTTGAGATGTCGGAGTTATTGCCATTTTTTGTGATTTGGGCTCGTAATCGAGCTGGTCAATGGATATTTCATCCTTTTCCAATAATCTAGTTTTAAAAAAAAAAAAATATTTTTTTTTAATTAATTAGGTTAATATCAAAAATTTTTGAAATTTTGTACATAAAATATAAATCGTAGTAAGTGAAGTATTAATCACTGTACAGAAACTACGACACAAAAAAAAAATGCAGAATTGAGCGCAGTAACCCATATCACCTCTTCCTCAACTCACCACAGTCACACAAACAATNTGCCATTTTTTGTGATTTGGGCTCGTAATCGAGCTGGTCAATGGATATTTCATCCTTTTCCAATAATCTAGTTTAAAAAAAAAAACAATATTTTTTTTTAATTAATTAGGTTAATATCAAAAAATTTTGAAATTTTGTACATAAAATTATAAATCGTAGTAAGTGAAGTATTAATCACTGTACAGAAACTACGACACAAAAAAAAATGCAGAATTGAGCGCAGTAACCCATATCACCTCTTCCTCAACTCACCACAGTCACACAAACAATTTTTTTGCAATAATAAGCAACTTTGACATGACGTCAGAATAAGAATCACCTCTCTTATTGGCTTAAAAAAAAATTTCATCAGTGACCTCAATTTGCCAAAAAGTTAAAAAAATTTTATAACATAAAATTCAATATTTTTTATAATAAAATTCAAATTTTTTACTTAAAACTCAAATTTTTACATAAAATTTATATTTTTAGATAAAAATTAAATCTAAATTTAGTAACAAAAGGGTATAATTTCATTGAATGAAGGCCAGTACTACTTATTTTCTATCAAAAAAAAATATTTGTCAAAATTTTGAAAAATTTCAAAAAAAAAAAATTTTTTTTTTCTTACGCATAGTCTTCATGAAAAGTAGAATTTGTAAGCGTCCCTTCATTATTGTCCACTAGAACCCAGTCATCTTCTTTTTCTTGTCCACAGGCCTTCGNCTTACGCATAGTCTTCATGAAAAGTAGAATTTGTAAGCGTCCCTTCATTATTGTCCACTAGAACCCAGTCATCTTCTTTTTCTTGTCCACAGGCCTTCGTTTTGGTTCCATAGAAGTAATCAAAAAGGAACATTTCCTTAAAAATATGAGAATTAATGACTGAGAGTGCTAATAATTAATTTTGGGCCCTATGAACTCTATGGATATGTACACCAAGAGACCCAGGACATGGTACTGGCTACTGGGAGTGAAACAGCTGATCGATAAAGCTAAAACACAGAGCTGTCAACGAACTTTTGCAANGTTTTGGTTCCATAGAAGTAATCAAAAAGGAACATTTCCTTAAAAATATGAGAATTAATGACTGAGAGTGCTAAAAATTAATTTTGGGCCCTATGAACTCTATGGATATGTACACCAAGAGACCCAGGACGTGGTACTGGCTACTGGGAGTGAAACAGCTGATCGATAAAGCTAAAACACAGAGCTGTCAACGAACTTTTGCAATTTTTTCTATTCAGTTGCTACGGAGGGTTTGCGCATGGTAGAGATTATTATTTGGTTCCTTATTTTATTTGGCAGAAAAAGGGCTTCAAAATTCCTCCCAGTCCCCAGGGACGCTAGGAGTTGTCAAACTCACTATAACTTACTCTCTTATTTCTTATTGATGTGGGGAAAAAATTTTGTTTTTTTTTACCATAACCGGAAGTGAGAAAAGATTGAAATTTTATAACCAAGAGGGACCAAAATTGTCAAAAAAGTATAGGAAAAGGGGAAAAAGTGATGAGAAGATTATGACTTTTTAGGGGTTCCATATTATGATCATGGTGTCGTTTCGTACAAACTGAAAAAATTTGTCGACTTTGTTTATTATTATTTTTTTTTTTGGCAAATACATATATTAACAATCTAAAATTCTAAGGTACTAAATAAAGAGCTCCACTGACTTGGCTTGAAATGCTTCATTACAATTCTGTAGGTTATTTTTGCAAAGTCTAAAGTTCTTCCGGTGAAGGAAGAGTTGTAATTTTGTATAAGACAACTTAAGAACCAATCAGTGACGAGTAAAATGATGTTAGTCGGAAATAATAGTTCTTCATCACAAGATCCTATCTCTGACCTCTCTGTGACATTCAAGTTGACACATTGACACAAAGAAGAAGAAAAAAAAATTTTTTTTTGGATGTCACAATATTTTCACGGTCAGATGTTACTAGAAGTTGTGGTGCTAAACTCATGAGAATGTGTTTTTTGTTTGTGTGTTTTTTTTTGCAGATTTTATTTCGCTAATATTAAGTAGAAAATTTATTTTTAGAAAAAAAAAATCTTGAAGAATTTTTATTCAGTGCCAAATTTTTTAAATTTTGAGTATTAATTTATTTTTTTTTAACAGTGTATTAGAAAACGGTAGGATCCAACTGACTAATAATAAATCATCGTTTCATGAGTACCGATACCGACTACTGAGAATTCCCCTCAAGTTTTGTTTATTTATTTTAGTTATCTGCGAAGTTTAGTCTCACTTAAGTGCAATTTGAATTAAAATGTTTATTATGATTTTTGATTTATGATTTATATCTAATACTTATATTATGTTAAATTTAGAGGGTGAAATGAAGTTATGTGTATTTTTTTGAAAATATTTTGGAATAAGGAGGTGGATTAATTGTGCATGATAGACTTACTAATTTGAAGTCGAATGCCTAGAGAAAAAAGTTTTGAATTTTTCTCGCTTTTTAGGCTAACAACGGTTACTNTTTAGGGGTTCCATATTATGATCATGGTGTCGTTTCGTACAAACTGAAAAAATTTGTCGACTTTGTTTATTATTTTTTTTTTTTTTTTGGCAAATACATATATTAACAATCTAAAATTCTAAGGTACTAAATAAAGAGCTCCACTGACTTGGCTTGAAATGCTTCATTACAATTCTGTAGGTTATTTTTGCAAAGTCTAAAGTTCTTCCGGTGAAGGAAGAGTTGTAATTTTGTATAAGACAACTTAAGAACCAATCAGTGACGAGTAAAATGATGTTAGTCGGAAATAATAGTTCTTCATCACAAGATCCTATCTCTGACCTCTCTGTGACATTCAAGTTGACACATTGACACAAAGAAGAAAAAAAAATTTTTTTTTTGGATGTCACAATATTTTCACGGTCAGATGTTACTAGAAGTTGTGATGCTAAACTCATGAGAATGTGTTTTTTGTTTGTGTGTTTTTTTTTTTGCAGATCTTATTTCGCTAATATTAAGTAGAAAATTTATTTTTAGAAAAAAAAAATCTTGAAAAATTTTTATTCAGTGCCAAATTTTTTAAATTTTGAGTATTAATTTATTTTTTTTTAACAGTGTATTAGAAAACGGTAGGATCCAACTGACTAATAATAAATCATCGTTTCATGAGTACCGATACCGACTACTGAGAATTCCCCACAAGTTTTGTTTGTTTATTTTAGTTATCTGCGAAGTTTAGTCTCACTTAAGTGCAATTTGAATTAAAATGTTTGTTATGATTTTTGATTTATGATTTATATCTAATACTTATATTAATGTTAAATTTACAGGGTGAAATGAAGTTATGTGTATTTTTTTGAAAATATTTTGGAATAAGGAGGTGGATTAATTGTGCATGATATAGACTCACTAATTTGAAGTCGAATGCCTAGAGAAAAAAGTTTTGAATTTTTCTCGCTTTTTAGGCTAACAACGGTTACTATGACCAAACTCATCACAAATGTCAATATAGAATTTTTTTTTTATNTATGACCAAACTCATCACAAATGTCAATATAGAATTTTTTTTTTATCACAAAAAGGTTAATTTGGGAAAATTTTATTTTATTTTACTAAACAATCCTTAGGAACAAAATTCTTAAGCCGCAATCAGACTTAAATTTCTACGACATTTATTTTAATAACAAAATCACCAAATGGAACAACAATAGAGCTAACAATGTGTGGAAAAGTTTGAACAAATGGAAAGTGAGTCATACCATTGGATCATTATTGGTCAATGGACTTTGGTTTTGGTATTGGATTAATAACCAATTTTTAAGGTCAACTTAAATAGTCATATTTTATAGGGTTTAACCAAAGTTTAGTACCCTTTGTACCAAAAGTGATGTCTCATTTTAAGATTACTTCAATTAATTACTAAGAAGTTATTTTTTTGTACAAAGGGTACTAAACTTTGGCTAATTCTAATTGTTGTACCAAAATTTATTGACTTTTCCATTACTCAATGATAAAAGATAGTCAAAGCTCAAGTGTTGTTTTATTTGGTTACTGCAATAAGGTAAATAAAAATTGAAGTGTGATAGCGGCTTAAGAATTTTTTTCTTTTGTTAGATTTGTACTAGGCTATATAAGTTTAGTAAAAATCGAGCAAAAATTTTATAANAAGGTAAATAAAAATTGAAGTGTGATAGCGGCTTAAGAATTTTTTTCTTTTGTTAGATTTGTACTAGGCTATATAAGTTTAGTAAAAATCGAGCAAAAATTTTATAATTTTATATGACAACTTGAGTGATAAAGATTTTTATTTTCAAACTTATTAAGCTGAGATTGGTCATAGTGACNTAATTTTATATGACAACTTGAGTGATAAAGATTTTTATTTTCAAACTTATTAAGCTGAGATTGGTCATAGTGACTAATATTATTAGTCTGAAGAACGACAAAAATTCAAGATCATCTTCTAGAAACATATTATGGCTTCAAAGTTGTCTATTGTTGACAATTATTCCACCTTTCTATTCTGAGTTATCAATTTTTAAAAGACTAATATCATATTTCATTACACTATATATTAAATCAATAATATATACCGAGAGTCTTGAAAATTTAACAACAAGGACTCAAACGGCGGTGAATTTTGAATGAGCCAATCAGCGCTTGAGGATTCAGTAAGTTCTGCCTCCTGAAAGGAAATTTTTCAAAGAATTATAATTTAGTATTTTCTACAACAATAGGTTAATAAATAAAGAATAATTTAAAATATTAAAAAATTAAAATTCAGTCAAAATCAATATTTCAGGATTATGAAAATTGCTCCTCCCCCATGGGAGGTATCCCACGGAATCACTCACTATCAATTCCATCATTAACAATATCCTAAAGATAAAAAAAAATCAAAAAAATCAAATTCTACCAATCATAAGTTGACTTTAAAAAATTTTATTTGAATCTAATTAGTTGAATTTGAATTTTTAAATTTCAAATTTCTTTGAGCCATTTTTGCTAAAAGACCCTGTATATACATAATTTAAATTTTTAATATCGAATTTTTTTTTTTTCCAAAAAAATCAAAATGATGATGTTGATAAATCTCAATAGTAAATTATGATTAAAGTACAATTGAATTGAAACAGAGGGAGTTAAAAAATTGATTAAAATTCATTAATTTACTATTTGTACAAATTGAGTTTAAGTATGCGATTCAGCAGTATCCAAAGGGTTAATTTTTCAAAGTATATCTTTATATAGCTAAAAAATATTAAGCTAAAATAACAAAAATAGCTCATTCCATGTCATTTTCTTTGTACAGATGTGATGTTGTTGACTCTGTTGAGTATATGGATATGACATGGACCCATGGACCACATGATCATCTAAAATACCCCCAAAAAAATCCACATCTTTTCATCAACCCTTTCCTCCCTATATGGTCTAAAATTGTTGAGAGATTCAAGTCTCAAAGCGCCAAGTTGAAGTTTTTTGAAGATCATTTCTTCCCATAAAAGAAAAGGGTTGTGGATAAATTTTCCTTTCATTTTTAGCTAATTTCGTATGACTCATTGTTCAGTATAACTTTATGAACTTATTATTACCATTCAAAATTTTGCAATAAGACTGAGAGCATTGTTGTAGTTGTAGGTAATGTGTAAGTTCTTAACTCTCTAACGCCTGTGTTACTACAAATGTTTGTGATAATAATAAATCTGAGGAGTGACTAAATTAGTAGTAAAATAAAATTTAAGAAGTTTAAAAAAAAATTCGTTTTTTTTTTTAAATTATGACTCGACGATTGAGTCGTCACAGTGGATCCTGGTCAAAATATTTTCAAGAATTTCCAAGTTTTTTAATTTCTGTTGAATGTGTTCTTCTCTTGTACTTGACATCTCAAGGGTCACCTGTTATCGCTGCTGGATATGTAGAACGTAAGATTTATTTATAAATTTATAAAATAATTAATTAAAACTTAAAAATGATTATTATTTTATGTAATGTTATTAAAACTGTGTGTAAAATTGTGTATAAAATTCCATATCAAAAATGAGTATAAAGTATAATTATTTCATGAAACTACGATTTAATTGTATAGCTATTAATTTTTATCATTAATAGTAACTCTCATTGTTAAAGAAGTTATCATTGTTAAAGCATCCGATTTCAATAAAAAAATTTTCAATGAAGTGGTTTTTACTAGTTTTACACTATAGTTTTTAAAATACTTAAAAAAAAATTTTTTTTTTTTTTTTTCCATAATTTTGAAGCGTTTGAAGCATAAATTTTGAAGCGGTTGAAGCATAAATTTTGAATCGTTTGAAGCATAAATTTTGAAACTTCTGTCCACCATCATATTGTGAAAGTTTAGAACCTGTAAGGTTAACGTGACTATCGCTAAACGTCCTTCAACTGTACAATTTGACAGTTAGAAAATACGTGAAAGTTAAAATTAGTAATTTAAAGATAATTTTAAGCAAAATTATAATTTAAATGCATTCATTTCAAATAATTTAGCATGTATGTCGCGTAGTAGAAATTTAACAAAGTGTATAACACCTGAGTGCTAAATCCTTTATGGTTTACTGTATAAAAAAATGTGCAACAAAGACAAAATTCGGTCGATAGGTTTTTGACTTTTAGAAAATTGGGTCAAAATTTTGTTAAAAAAAATTTTTTTTTTTTTTTAATATAGCTTTACGCGGTTAAAGTTAAGTATTGTACTTTACATCATGTTTTCAAAAATTATAAGTCTCATAACACAGAATACCTTTACATTTTTAGGCTATAGAATATTTATTTTTTTTGATACAAGTTCAAAATTATGTAGTTTGATCCTGATTTTTTAAATTTATTCCATTAATTTTATTTTTTGGAAACCTAACCGGATATAATTGCCATTTAGTATTAAGATTTTTTTATACACAATTAAGGTGGTATGAGGTTAATATACTGTGGACAATTCAGTACCATGTACTTCATGGGAATTATGAACAGGAAGGACATATAAGTAATAAAAACCATTTTTGCTCATTTGACACTTGTAATTGACCTTTGCAAAATACAAATTTTTGCATTGTCATACTCCTACAACGTTTATTAGCACTAGTAAGCACTTTTTTTTTTACCACGGATGAATCATTTCGTATCCTTTTGTTTGGAAAATAACAGTAACTTTCTTCAAGATGTAATAGGCAAATTTATTATTTTGGCAAACAATTCTATGACGTTATTTGCGAAAATTTTCCGTCCGGGGCCATTGCCCCTGAGGTTTCAAGGAGATAATTTTTGGGAGTATCTTGTTTGACTTTTGGTAAACATATCATGAACTTCTTACAAATTGTGTGATTAACAAAACAAGCGGATGTTATTATAAGTTTATACCTGGTGTTTTAGAGTTGATACTCCAAGGAAATTCAAGAAATGAAATAACATCCAATCAGATTTGAATGTTTAAAATTTCTTACGAATCTGGTTGGGTAAGTTTGATTTTTTTTTAATTTTCTTGGAGAATCAATTCTACAGAATACCCGCGCGGTATATCCACTGTCTTGGGGATTAGAAGAAAAAAGCAACTTAATTTTTAACTAGATTTGCTTAAAAGTAATATTGAATTAATTTGATTTCAGAATTTTTGAACAGTCCAGATTTATGCCCTCCAGTTGGAAAAATACCAAGTATACCTCTCGTGTTCAAAGAGAAGATACGATTGGCTAATTTTCCTAATAATACAGTGGTTGTGAAATTTAGTCGATGGCAAGAACGAAATCCCCCATCAGCACATTTAAATTTTCGATGTACCTTAGAAGTCACCGCACCCAAGGTAAATGTTCTACCGGCTTTTTTCGTAAATATTAGAAATAATTAATTAATTTTTTGTAAATTCTTGGGAACTTATTTGAAATTTTTCACATAGAATCATGGTATAATGATGACTATCCGGAGTCTACATCTACGGCGCTATGGCCAACAACCAGCATGTATTGACTATCTTAAGGTTACTTGACCTTTTATATAGCACAAGTAGACTTTCGCACTGAGGGCTCAGATGTTTTTGAAAAAATTTTGAATATTTTTTCTTTGCTTTTCAAGTTCAAGGTTAAATGGAGTTCAGTATCATCACTACATATTTGCGGAGATGTTGAGAGTTCTGACAAAAGTGAATTTCCGAAAGGTTTAGTTGGTCCAAGATACATTTACGATCCACATGCTGAATTAGGTATGACAATCATTACTGACGATGCATCTCCGAATGATTCTCAGGAACCGTTGATTGTTGAACTTGTCTTCACGGCGACCAAAGGTCTGTTCGATTTTTCATTAATCTTCTTAAAAAATTTTTTGAATATTTCTTGATTTTTTTTCCTTCTAATTTATGTTTTCCAGCCTGTACAAGCAGTTCCCTAAATTCAGGAAAAGTTAAACAATGTACAACCAAGACACAAAATTCATGTATTCCGACTGACCTTTTCTGTGACGGTTATATCAATTGTGGAATGGACCATGAATTTGGTGGTGATGAAAAGGGATGTACTGAGAAACCACAGACAGTGAGCTATGCTATGTCAATTTTCATTTTTGCAACTACAGCACTAGCTACACTGGTCACTGTTCTTCTAATTTGTTGTTGTTGTCGACGATGTAAAACAAAAACAAGTCGTGCTGTCCCAACTGATGAAGAACAAACGGCTGAACCGAATGGCACACCGCCACAACGTTTTGATTTGTCTGTAAGACGTCCAAGGTAATCAATTATTATAACAACAATTAAAATCCAACAATAATTGATAAAAATTTTATATTTTCTTACTTAACAGTAGTCCAACTGCACCTCCTGATGTCACTGAGACACCTACTGAATGGGGAAGTTCGACACCCAAACCTGAAGTTGAGGATGAAGACTTACCCCCCTCTTATAAAGACTTATTCCCTAATTCTGGAACAATCAATCGATAATTCATTCTTCCTAATAGTTACTCAATTGATGAGTTAGTGAAATTAACAAAAAAATATATAACAATCTTACTACTAATTATTTTATATTACTACAAATGTATCGAATGATTAATTATACAGTTAGGACCAAATAGATTGGAAAAAGGGGTGGAGCAAAAAAAATTTNTTACTACAAATGTATCGAATAATTAATTATACAGTTAGGACCAAATAGATTGGAAAAAGAGGTGGAGCAAAAAAAATTACCATTGGGTTTAACAATTATTGAAATAACAAGAAAATTAAGTTGGCAAATCATACCAATTTTTTTTTGTTTTTAAATTTAAAAGTTCCGCCCCTTTTTCGATGAACGCTACTAGCTTGTTGAATTTAATCCACACTGTATTTTTCATTACATCGCTACATAATAATATCTATAATCATTATCAAAAATTGAGCGCTTTGTCATATGAAGATAAGGTTGAACAAAATCACAAAGTGCACTTTTCGATGGAAATTTATTAAATAAGTTATATAAATATATAACATTTTGGTAATTATAATAATAATACTTCCATGAGACCTATTATAATTTTTAGGTCATAGAGGTCATCAGAATCATCTTAATTGAACTTTGTATAAATACAAGAGCTTTAATCTACCGTGCGTTAATTACATTATTGTGTTCTCTTCAGTTTGACACTGGTAGAAATTAAGCTTTCATACCTCAATTTTTTTTTTAATTTAATTACAAATTTGTGATTATGATTAATAAAATTTAAATTTAAAAAGCCTGAGAAGCAATTTATATAAGCTTTGGTGCCTGTTCCTTATATTTTGTATCCAAATGCAAAAATTCATGTTAAGTTAATTATTATTTAGTTCATTTTTACATTGTTTATACGTTCAATTAATTGGTGGTCTCTGATAACAATGGAACATTTTAAATGGAGGTTTATTAAATAAAAGTTTAAAAATTTTTGAAATTGTTAGATATAATAGTAAAATTTTGTTAGTGGTACTTAATTTTGAGGTGGTTACATATGATTGATTATGTCTGTATAATAACTCGAGACGTTGACCTGTAAAAGTGGCCTCTACGCGACTGCGCAGTGCTACTCATTCTGATTTGGCCAATAGCATGTTAAATCTCCAATCAAATTAAAAGCTTTGATTTATAAGCTCTTCCGGTTGTACCCATGTACCATTAACTTCAAACTTAAGTGGTGTCAACTACTAAAAGTGAATTTGAATAATTGATTTGATTTATGATATTTTTTTTTCTTCTTCAAATGCTCCTGAGTTTTTAATTTATTTTACTTTTCCAACGATTTTAACGATTATTGACTTAATTTGACCAACTTTTTCATTTGGAATAATTTTTACTTATACTTTCATTTTCAGTTTTTTTTTTGTTAATTATCGTATTAGTTTGCTAGATTAGTAATTTTCCTTCCAAAGTTTTTTTTTTTAAATGCAATGATTTTTACACGAAAAAAAAAATTTCTTTTTTGTGTAAATTTGGACAATTTGGACAATTTGGACACCACACTGTGGTGGACTGTGTCTCTGCTGTCATAATTCACAAAAATGAACTAAAAGATTTCGGTTCTGGTTCGTTACACCAACCATAATTTTCCAAAACACTGAATTCAAATTGACTCTGNGAACTAAAAGATTTCGGTTCTGGTTCGTTACACCAACCATAATTTTCCAAAACACTGAATTCAAATTGACTCTGTTATATGGATACGGCGAGACAAATTTCATTGAATTTTTATTAAATAAAAACTAGTTTTTAGGATCAAACGGTGGGAAGTTAATTTCGTTTGGTTATTATTGGCACAGTTGGTGGGAGATCTAGACACTACGAATTGCATGTTGNGAACTAAAAGATTTCGGTTCTGGTTCGTTACACCAACCATAATTTTCCAAAACACTGAATTCAAATTGACTCTGATATATGGATACGGCGAGACAAATTTCATTGAATTTTTATTAAATAAAAACTAGTTTTTAGGATCAAACTGTGGGAAGTTAATTTCGTTTGGTTATTATTGGCACAGTTGGTGGGAGATCTAGACACTACGAATTGCATGTTGNTGTGGGAAGTTAATTTCGTTTGGTTATTATTGGCACAGTTGGTGGGAGATCTAGACACTACGAATTGCATGTTGTTATTATTGACTAGCTTATTTTGGACGTTATAACGATCAAATCAGTAGAGCTCAGAATTTTATTAGTATTTGTTAGTAAGAGTCAAAATATTAATTTACTTATAGACCTTAAACGTTAATATCGAAATTTGCAGTTAAGTCGTCTACATGCTTTCACTATATTTTCAGTTATTTATTATTAGAAAATGAAATTTTTCTCATCAGTATTATTTCCACTGATTTTCTCAAAAGAAGTACAATTCGAACTTAACTGTCTAAAAAAATTTGTGAAATGGACCGTAGAAACTGTTTGGTACTGTGTATAGTCTTCATTGGTAATATTATACCTTCACATTTTCTCAAATATTACCAAAAGTGTCAAAATTTGGAAATTTGTCTTGGAAAAATTCAACGACCGACATTCAATTTAAGTGAAATCAACGAATATACCGAGAATATCAAAAATATCCAATTGATTTCATCGAAGGATTTTCATAAAACAAGACTCATCCCCACTGTGAAGAAAAATAACCGAAAACTAGAAATGAAATGTAACGGATATGAAAATTTTATCCATCAATTAGAAATAGTGAGTTTGAAAATTACGTTTATTGGAGTTTTAAAAGGAATTGTTATTTGGTTTCTACATTTTTTAAATCAAACTTATGGATTCATTAGTATTTACTTTATTGGTGGAAAGGAACGACTCATTTTCTTCATAAATCTACTCAGACCCAATACAATACCAGAAGAAATTGAACGATTTTTTGAAATTTTAGGTTTTTTGGATTATCTAGTGACATATTTTTTGTCATATCCATTGGGAAATTATATAATAATTTTGGACACGGTGAGTCAAATTTTAGGATTCATTGGCCTCATTTTTGATACTATTACAACATTCAGTGAAATATTTCATCGGACAGTCCAAGATTTATTTGGAATTGACTTACGTCAAATTTTGAGAAACTACGGTTGTGGTGACAATGAGAATCCCTTCACTAATGGCTACGCCCAAGCACTGCTGGATTATATAGTTTAATATTTAATTGAATTAGTGTGAAAATTAATTCTTTAGGAATTGTGATGTAATAAGATATTTTATCAGTAAAATCAAAACTTGCGAAATTTTAAGTTTCCAATGAAGATGGATTTTTCTCCATAATTTTTGCAAGACGTCCGTCAATGTAATNACTTGCGAAATTTTAAGTTTCCAATGAAGATGGATTTTTCTCCATAATTTTTGCAAGACGTCCGTCAATGTAATTCTCCAATTCGTTGATTTTCTCTTCTTGAAATTTGACCGTGTTTCGAAGTTTGTTGATCAACTCAATCAGACTCTACAAATAAAACGAAAAAAAAAAATTTAACTGAATAAATACCAAGCACTTTCATCAGGCCACGATTTTAAACTCGAACCTCGATGGTTTTTAAAATGATATAAAAAAAGCATTCGAAAAAAAAAATTTTTTTTTTTGTTAAATATGGTATACATAGGTCAATGACCTTTTTAGTTTCTGAGCGAAATTCGTCAGGAATATCTTCTTCCTCTTGTGTTATTTCTATTCTTGAAGGCCTCACTCTATGAAACGGTTGCAGACTTGACTCACTTGACATTTGTGGGGCCTCCTNACTTGCGAAATTTTAAGTTTCCAATGAAGATGGATTTTTCTCCATAATTTTTGCAAGACGTCCGTCAATGTAATCCTCCAATTCGTTGATTTTCTCTTCTTGAAATTTGACCGTGTTTCGAAGTTTGTTGATCAACTCAATCAGCCTCTACAAATAAAACGAAAAAAAAAATTTAACTGAATAATATGGTTCGTGAAAGTAGTCCGGTGCTAAAATTTGAGCTTGGAGCTACGTTTTTAAAATGATATAAAAAAAAGCATTCGAAAAAAAAAAAATTTTTTTTGTTAAATATGGTACACATAGGTCAATGACCTTTTTAGTTTCTGAGCGAAATTCGTCAGGAATATCTTCTTCCTCTTGTGTAATTTCTATTCTTGAAGGCCTCACTCTATGAAACGGTTGCAGACTTGACTCACTTGACATTTGTGGGGCCTCCTCTTTATCTATTTTTAAAATCACTTGAAATTTACTGAAATATTTTTTTAAATCATTCATCGAAACTTACTGTTGACTATTTCACAGGTGATATCCTCACTGTTATTATCAATTTCAGAATCTGATGAAGAGGCAAAGAAACTGTTGCGTCGTGGAAGTGCTTTTTTAGTTTCATATGGGTAATCTGGATGTAAATAATTCTGGACATCATCGAAAGCATTAATTGATCCTCTGGCGGATTGAATCGGTACTAATGGCGGTGATGGTATCCTCTGAACTTCTTCTTCTAATTTTTCCTGATCAAATTCATTTTCACTAGTATCAAAGTCAGTGATAGTGTCGTCCTTGACTGGAGTAGCATAAGGTGTTTTTAGTAAAGCATGCGCAATACTCCGGATGGTAAGACTTGGACTTCGAAGAGTCCTGACTTTTCTGAAACTTTGCGACTTCATTATTTGTTCAGCAACTCCTTTGAAGGTTCTTTTGATTTTTTTGTCAAAATTATTATTGAATTCTTTGAAAACAATGGTTATAGTAACTTCCGCTTGACTTGAAACCTTTTCTGATTTAGTTTCCAAAGAATATGTCACCAACTTTGGACTAACACTGTGTTGAAAATCGTTTAAAAATATTTTCGTAGCCCCAAGGCACTCGTCACTGAGATTCAAAACTCGACGATAAAATATGGCCAGATTAATGGCGGCGGTTTTACCATACTGTGGAGGAACTTGTCTAAATGATATAAATCAAGCAAAAAAAAAATTTAGATTATACTTTGCAAATTAAATTTCATATTGAAGGAACTTACAATAGAAAATTTTCATTGTTCCATACAATAGGATCAGATAGTTTTTCAATTATCGATGTCTGAAACTTCTCCCTACCGATTGATACCACGACATATGCCTCATTTCTATCTATTGAAAAAAAAATAACATTGACATGGTTAATTTAGAATTAATTATTGAACTTCACGTTCCTTCCTTTCTTGTTAATATTGGCTAACCATATTTTCTCCTTGGNAATTTAGAATTAATTATTGAACTTCACGTTCCTTCCTTTCTTGTTAATATTGGCTAACCATATTTTCTCCTTGGTAAATTTTTTGCTTCTAAAACTATAAATGACAAAAAAAAATTATGTCATTGCACAATTATTATCAAGAAAACTGCTGTGATTGGTGCTATTAAAAATTGCTTACTCGATACTTCTACATGTGTCGGATTGAACATGTTTATAAGACGTATTTTTACCAAATTGATCACTCTTGACTTGAGCCGAAATGAAATCAGTAATTAATTTGGTTCAGCAAAACCACAAATTAATTTGTTTTGTTATTATTATTTATAGCTTTATAATATACCATAAATTAATCCATAAACTTTATTTTATCAGTAGAAAGTTGTAAAAACATGATTTTGAAATATAATTTTAAAATTTTTTTAATCAGAGAACAGTTTTAACTTTGTTCATCCACAATCCAGATTAACACTAAATTTTCAAATCTAATCAATAAAGATGAAGATGATATCTATAGCTATAATCTATAAATTAACATAAAGTTGTCTACCGATAACTTTAATTATGCTGAATTTACTGTTTATAAAATTTTTTTTGGTAAATAACAACCAAATTTAATTATCATAAAGATTTTTCACTGGAAGAATTACAGTAGTCGATGGATATAAGATCACCATTTTTGCTGCAAAATTTTTTGGTCTTATAACCAATATGATCTTATAATGGAAGGTTTTATATCCGTCGACTACTACATTTTTGCAATCCTGTTCATATTTAAGTTNCAATATGATCTTATAATGGAAGGTTTTATATCCGTCGACTACTACATTTTTGCAATCCTGTTCATATTTAAGTTACAAATAAAGTAACATTTCTCTTACAAAACTTCCCATATAAGACCAACCCGGTTAATAAACACAATATTTCTTTTGTGTTTGGCCAATAATCTATTTAACATGATAGGAGACCGCATTTATACGACTACTTGGTTATAAGACCTCGATTTTTGGCACCCTGACTAACTTTTATAACCGAAATACACTGCACGTACAGGGTGGGTTATCTTTAGTGTCCCAATAGCCGAGGAAGAGATAAGGGCTATACTCATTCTTCTATTTTCATATGTTGTAGTCAATGGAGTGAAGCCTTGGAGTATGTCAACTT
The DNA here is from genome assembly GCA_002738285.1 of Holacanthella duospinosa. Lineage (NCBI taxonomy): Eukaryota > Metazoa > Arthropoda > Collembola > Poduromorpha > Neanuridae > Holacanthella > Holacanthella duospinosa. The sequence goes on along the minus strand of NIPM01000207.1, from coordinate 113,764 downwards.
GTCTACGACAGACCCTCACTCTTCTCTTTCCAATCTCATTCCTTAAAAAAAAACGGTCGCATGGCGTCGGTCCGCTTATGACTATCGTTTTAGCCATACACTTCACATGTTATTCAAACTCAACGGGGTTACATGAGATTCTATTCGGCGACCACCTTGAGGAAAGTAATCTGTGGCGCGAAAATCACAACCCAAATTAAAAATTTTAATAATTTGAATTTGGATTATGATTTTCGCGCCATTGATTTCCCTTAACGTTAGTCTTCTCATANGATAACATATGAAGTGCATGGTTGAAACAATAGTCATAAGCTGACACACGCCATGAGACAGGTTTTTTTTGGAAATGGGATTTCATAGAGAAGAGAGTAAGTCTCAGAGACTACAACATATGAAAATGGAAGAATGAGAATAGCCCTTATCTCTTCCTCGGCTATAGGGACACTAAAGATAACCCACCCTGTACAAAATACACACTGTCAGAAAATGAGAAAAGACAAAAAGACTTAGGAATCATCGCCTACTTCATCTATTTANGCCCTCGAAACATGACTTGAACCTGGAATGGGTGGAGTTCAAAAAGTGAAAGAAATATTTGTTCCAAACGATAGAATCTCAAGGAACCCCTTCTAGATTGGATAACATATGAAGTGCATGGTTGAAACAATAGTCATAAGCTGNTAATTTTTAATATGAATTTCTCTAATCCAATCACATACTCTTACTTAAGTACGGTTTATTAATTTGGCAGTAAGTCTCAGAGACTACAACATATGAAAATGGAAGAATGAGAATAGCCCTTATCTCTTCCTCGGCTATAGGGACACTAAAGATAACCCACCCTGTATTAATTCAATAACAAATAATTATTTCAACAATTTAAACCACTTTTGAGTTCCTCTTAATCATTATTTTCATCTTCAAAACTTAAATGTATGATTCATCATACATAACTAACAAAACCCAAGTAAATATCATAATCAAAATTTTAGGATAGCCAGACTGAGAGGACTCTATTAGTAATTTTCATGTGACTTCATAAGCGCTGCACTACTATACCATACCACTGGATTATTGTTTATAACTTGCTAAAAAGATAAATTAAAATTAAATTTTAACCCTTATACTCTAAAAACTCTAGTTGAATAAAAAATTATCAAAAGTTTCGTGCTTCATTCATTCAAGAGTCAAGAAGACTGAAAATCTACAACAGACCGAGAATAATAGAGAAAAATTTCTATTGTAATAAGAGTAACTAACTAACTAGTGGTCGTAACATCCTGTCGCCGTAGTTCATTTTTTATCAGTCGTAATGTGATCCAATGAGCTCTACTCTAATAACGACTAACTGACTGGAGCTTTTTAGTTAATAATTAATTTTAATCTTACGTTTCATTTTCTTCACAAGTCCTTATCCTCCCTCGTCCTCGTCGTCATCTTCCGTTCAATTTTAAAGCGAGCCAATGCCAGCAGTAGAAGGAGGTATTTTAAACAAAGAACTCTGAAAACCTTGAGGTAAGGACGAATTTGTTAAATTAAACAAATTTTTGAATATTTTGAAATTCAAAAATTCCGCCATTTAATGGTTACCTTGAGATATTTAATTTTGGCGGTTAAATTTAAATTCAAAGGAAACGAAACTTACTGAAGAATCCTTTCTTTTTTGTTTGGTTTAGATTTAGTGGAGATTCCTGGAAACTTTTTTTTTTCTTTTTTTTTTTTGACGATGGATTATCCAGTACCACCAAGTGCTCCAGTTGTCGGTAACCCTTTCGAGTATAGGCAGCAACCATCCCATTTCAGTCCAGATGGAAGACCTACAACAGAGTCCAACTGCCCTGGACTCTCTGAAGAACAAATTATCGACGCCCTTGATAATTATGTACAAGGAAAATGCTGCTACGGTGACGCATTCCTCAAGGAGATGAAAATCAAGGATATTCTGACAACACCGATTTTCGGATACGATCTTGAATTTTTCATTGAGAAACGAACCAAGGAATGGGTAACAGAACCATATCGTGGAGAATATTTGGATCAAGGACAATCATTTGGAGTCCCTGTAGACATTTGGTCACTTCGTGTCCAACCACCAATTCATTTCGGTACTAGTAAACAGATACATACTCTACCAGGTTCAGTCTCAGTAGTCAATTGTGCTCAATGTACTGGAATTGGGAATATCCAATGTGGAAACTGTGCTGGCTCAATGACAACATCATGCAACAATTGTATGGGAAGTGGAACTGTAAACATACTACAACCGGATGGGACCACAAGTAAGAATTTGAAAAAAAAAAGAATTTGAAAGAAAAAAAGGATTTTTTTTTTGTATTTTATTTTATTTTTAATTACGTTAGTGATTTCAGTCTGTTATTTTTGTTTAGAGAATCTTCGTTGTATCAAATGCAAAGGAACTAGACGGACTAAATGTGACAGTTGTGAAGGAAAGGGTACTGCCACTTGTAAAACCTGTCAAGGATTCAGACGAGTCAAGAATTTTGAGAAAGTGGAAATCAATTGGATAATTGTACTTGAACAAAGTAGTCACAAAAATGGTGGTGAAATACAACTAGTCACCAACAGACTTAATAATTTGAAGAAACGATTGGTTGCTGAAATTTATAGTCCAACTCCACAAGATTTACTTCAATATCAAGTCTTTCGTCCTCTCCTCGACTCTAAGTACACCTACCAATGCTCAATTCCTCATCAACGTATTTTGGAAATTCGCCAAAGAGTCTACCAATACCAAGGAACTGAAGTTATCTGTACTTACGACTCACGTGATCATAAATTTTTAGTTTTTGGTGAAGAACGAGTCATTTACTTCCCTCAAGGGTACCCTCGTTCTTGTACAATTCTCTAAAATCACCAAATCAAATCGCTCAAATATCTTATCTAAGAGTGAAGTGACTCCTTTAACCTCGTTTATCCCCTTCTAATTTTTCTGTACGTGTGTACACATATAATTTTGGACAGTTTAGTTTACAATAATAATTTCTGAACCCTTTTTCATATTTATGAGCCCTTGTGTCTGGATGAATGAGGGGGGATCAAAGTTCCTTTTGTTAAAAATCTCTGACTCTTTGTTTACAGAATCAAATTTTATTATATTCCATTTACAGATAAAATTTTATAGCAGCCAGTCGTCATTTCGACATAATTTTCTATACAACTGAATTTGGGTTCAGAAATTACATAAAAATATTCCAGAGGGATAGTTTAGAATCTTAGTACTTATTCCCAGGTACTTAAAAATGAATTTCTTAGCGGAACAAATCTGACATTTAGGCTTAGAATATTAATATGCGCCTTATTAAGAATATTACCTTATTATCTAGGTAGCTACTCATGTAAAATAATAAGTTTAATATAAAAATTAGGAATTTAGGCCCTGAAGTTTGAACTCATATGATCAATTGGATTCCACCGTCCTATTAGGGGGTAAATTAATTAAGAAGACAGAAACAACAATAGATTTTGAAGGAGGGTACTTACATTCATTCAAAGTGTTGATGGTGTAAGGCCTCAGGGAGTTGAAAATTTCACCAATAAACCATAAAATTTTTGTCTCATGAGACGTAAGCCCAAGTTACAATGGATTTAGGATTTAAGGTACCACTTCGGTGTGACCAAACTCTGTTTTTTTTTTTTTTTTTTTTTTTTTTTTTGCTTTTGGGTATCTTCACAGACCCTATACTGTTCCCTTTTGTTAACCTCAAAAGACGGATGGGTCGTCGTCGGATTCTGAGAAGATAAAGGCGATTAGTCCTAAAGGGTCACGGGGTAGTAGTACATGGTAGGAGGGATATAAGGCAAAAATGGTCCATCAACCCACATCCTTCCCTTTGTTTCTTCAAGTCCTCTACCCAACAACGGTCCTAAGAAATTTTTCTTAATTTTTTCAGGCTTTATCATAAGAGTTAAAATGGATAAGAACCAGAGATCATTCTGTTGAAGGACTCTTGAATTCAGCAGCCCTTTGCATGTTATTGACTTTTGAGATGACGATGAGGATTGAGAATGCAGAAACCTTTGAGCATCAAGTTGAACATAAATGTTGATGTTGGTAACCCGCCAGAACGAATCCCCCCCTCCCCCTTGAGATCATGGAAGAAACCGACTCTAGCGATAAGATGACAACAAGAGAGAAACTTGAATGACAACTTAAAGCTGGTTTCCTTCGTTTTATGACTTCAAACAATAAGGCCGTTAGGTCAGATTCAAATTTCAGAGGAGTCAATTTACAACCCTGACTTTCACTGTCTAGAGAGTAACCAGGAGCGTCCTGATCCCTAGGAGTGTAGGACTGGTCCCTTTGGTCACATTGGCGTCGTCGGCAGGTTCTTCTGGTTTTAGATTCAGTAAGTCGTTTGTTAGTGTCAAAAGTAAAGAATCCAGTAGTTCATCTTTTGTCTTACACGCACAGTGCGAAGACAGTGGGACAAAAAAAATTTTTTATTCATCTTTTGTTCTAAAAGTTACATCAGGACGACCACGGCCACTAGAATGAGGGTGTTGATTGGCTCTGTACTTCTCATCAGTCTTCATCAACGCTTCAACAAATAGAAATCTCACTAGAGATCAAACCTTTTTTTTTTTTTTTGATCCAGTTTGTTTCTGAGTAACGGTGATTGATTCCTGAGACCGAAGTACAGTTCAAAATCTATTGGATTTTTACATCAACCTGTAAAAAAAAAAGAAGAAGTAGAGTTTTGAAAACTGCCGACAACGACAGAAAGACTTAAAGTACCTGGGATTTAAAGACTGACTTCCTATTACTATTATCTGGAGGATTTTTAGGACCTTTTCTATCATAACCATTGGTTGGTTACCTTTTTCTAAGGGATATTGGATATGGTGGATCAACAAAAGAAATGGTATGACTCTGATTGTTCTCTTCTGACTATGCATATAATGAAGTACTTCAGGTGTACAAGTACAAATATTTATAGATTTGGTGGAATGTGGTAGAAGTGCCAGTGTCAGGTAGTCATCCTTAGTACCTGATTCAATTTCAAAGGATATAGACAAGTTAAATACTTACTTTCCAATCCAATACTTGAAAAAAATCCTAAAGATTTTTAGTTTGGACAACGCTTCAACAAGAAATATACTTGACTTCATGGTGGCGACAACGACAACGACGACGATATCAGTTCCAAAAAAAAAATTTTTTTTTTTGTTCTTCTTCTACCAATATCTTCAAATTAGTCGTGTCAACTCTCAACTTTCAACTCTGTTGTCATCTTCAGTAAATAGTAATAATTGAACTATTTTTTTTTGTCTCAAATGCAATCACCACAGAGTCAAAAGTCTCTTCTAAGTGACCCTGGATCCCTCCTATCANCTTCAACAAGAAATATACTTGACTTCATGGTGGCGACAACGACAACGACGACGATATCAGTTCCAAAAAAAAAAAATTTTTTTTTTTGTTCTTCTTCTACCAATATCTTCAAATTAGTCGTGTCAGCTCTCAACTTTCAACTCTGTTGTCATCTTCAGTAAATAGTAATAATTGAACTATTTTTTTTTTGTCTCAAATGCAATCACCACAGAGTCAAAAGTCTCTTCTAAGTGACCCTGGATCCCTCCTATCAGAAGATGAGGTCAAAGAAGCCCTTCTCTGCTCACCAAAAAGTCTGAGTTGTTGCAATAGAAAAAGTCTCTTGAGAGATATTTCAATTTTGGAAATTCGTGATGCTCCAATCTATCGCTACAGTGTTGAAATATTTAGTGAAGATCGTCGGAAGCAGTGGACGACAGTACCATACAAAGGTGAACCTTTGACCAATGAAATTTATGATCAAGCCAACGTCAACATATGGAATCTAAGTGTTCCACCAACAGTTCATTTTGGAAAAGGAAAGAAAATTATAGAAGTTCCAGGAACTACGTCAGTTGTCAACTGTGCCCAATGCAATGGGATTGGTAATGTCCAATGTGGTCAATGTGGCGGATCTCAGACCAATCCCTGCTCATCGTGTGTGGGCTACGGTTTCGGCCAAGTCTTAATGGAGGATGGCACCGCGGGTAAAAAAAGAATTTTTTTTTTCTCCTTTTTTCTAACCTTTCTACCTAAAAATTCATTTTATCTATATAAAAAATTTTTTTATAAATTTAAAAGTAAAATCTAACTCTTTTTTCTTTATATTATTGATCTGCTTAAATTTCATATAATCATCGGTGATCTGATCACTAATATTTTTTTTCTCTATTGTTCTGTTTTTTTTAACAAATTCATGAACATGCCTCTTCGTAATAAGTTACAAGGACAAGAAACGTCGTTGTCGAAAAAAAAAAAAGATTTTTATTGTTCTTTTTACTACCGAAAATTTATGAATTTTTTTATTATTATAATTTATGTCCTGAACTGATGAATAATATTTAATAATTGGAAAATAAAATTTTTTTTTTATTGTTTGAATTATACAGGTAGAGTGGTTTGCCCTTCGTGTCAAGGAAAAGGACGGATTTCATGTCCACCGTGTGGAAAGAAAGGCGTGATGCTCTGTGCCACTTGTAAAGGTTCTCGAAGAGTTAAAAATTTTGAAAAATTAGATGTTTCATGGAAAACAAGTTTTGAAACATTTAATGGAAGATCAACTGGGAAAATTAAACTTCCACCAAAAGTTCTAAGTACACTTCGTGGAACACTCATTGTTGAAAATTGTAGTCCAATCCCAACAAGACTTAAATCCTTTGATACGTTTTCTGAATGTCTGGAGTCTGAGGTTGGGAAACATAATTTGGGTCATAGTCACCGGATTTTAGAGATTCGGCAGAGAGTTTATAGTATCCCTGCAACGGAAGTGAGTTACCATTGGAAGGGAACAGATGGGTCCTTCCTAATTTATGGTCATGAGAATTTAGTTTTCTTCCCTGAAGGATATCCTCGAAAGTATAAGTGCAATATACTCTAATTATTAAAAAAAAAGAAGAAAAAATTCAACGACCTTCTATGAATTATATCAGATTTTTATAATTTAATTAAGTCAACTGAACCATTTAATGCTAGATTTATACTCCATATTCTCCTAGCATTCTTAAAAAAAAAATACAGTATGACNAGAAGAAAAAATTCAACGACCTTCTATGAATTATATCAGATTTTTATAATTTAATTAACTCAACTGAACCATTTAATGCTAGATTTATACTCCATATTCTCCTAGCATTCTTAAAAAAAAAATACAGTATGACTAAGAAATTTTAACTCCACTTCTTCATTTCTTCTCATCTATCAAATTTATTATTAAAATTATTATTATAAATTTATTAAATCATTATTTTGTATTTAAGAAGGATTCAAGGAGAATCTGAAGTATAAATCTGGCATAGGGTCTTGAAAAATGTTTAGTTTTCGATAAGTTTATAATTTCTCTCGAGGACCCGTATTCTTTATGTATATAAATCATATTTTATAACTTATTATGTCATTATCTTTTCTGTAATTTATAAAATTTTGGTAATTTTACTAAAAAATATTTTTTTTTCCAGCGTCTATTATAATACATTAATTTTTAATAATAAAACACGTGATTATTGATTTTATCTAAAAGAAAACAACTCTNTTTCCAGCGTCTATTATAATACATTAATTTTTAATAATAAAACACGTGATTATTGATTTTATCTAAAAGAAAACAACTCTTGCTCAATTGAATAATAATAAACTTAATTCTAAATGTATCTCTAACCTGGCTTTTGACCTAACAACACAAATTTTGATCAGGTTACAAAAGTATACCTTTAATTTGGATTTTTATGCCTTTTGAATATATTAGTCTCAGGAGTAATAATTTCTTGTATTTTTGAAAATTTTTACATGGTAAATATTTAGTCTAAACCAGTTTTTAAAAGGAAAGGACTCAACAATAAGATTAGGACTGTAGTAATCATTTTTCTACCTGTGGTTTTCTACAAAGTGAGCTATTTCAGGTGACATTGACAACCAATAATAATACTAAGAATGACACTTTCCTTTTGTGTCATAGGAGTCCTAGTGAAAAAAAAAAGTACTCAGGATTTTTCGTATTAAGGGACACTTTTAGAAATGTCTTTATCTAAAAATATTTTTTTCTTCCATGACACTTTTAGTGTATTTAATTAACCGTGGCGTCACTAAGGACTCTCTAGGTGGGATAATTTTTATTTTCTTAAAAACAAAAATCTACCGACCAATTATCTACTATATAGAAAACAATAATAAAATTGAAGACCTTAATTTTCAAAATTGTATCCACCTACTTTTTCAAAAGATCCTTTTTTCTGAAGACAACATGTTGCCTGGAGACAGGTTTCGAAAAATCGGATTTTTTCGGACTTTGAATGAAATCTTCTCAAAACCGGTATTTTTTTTTTTTTTTTTTTCATTAGTTAATTAATTCGGCTTGCGGCATTTTCTCAATGAGTACTGTAAAAGAAACAAGGAGCGACTCACTACTGATTCTTTATAGAGATAATTTAGAAGAAAACATGTTGCCAATTAATTAATTGAACCAAGGATGTGAGAATGGAAATGAGAATTTTATATTGAATCGTAAATAAAAATTGCAGTAGGAATGATTGGATTTCAAGATGCAGTAGCAAGAGCGGAACCCGAAAATCCTGAGCCGTGAGAAAATAAACGGGTTTAAAAGGTTGGAATTGGAAATAAATTGAGAGGAAGTTTGTGAGGAAACAATTGTTTCATCAAATTTTTTTTTCTTTTTTTTTTTTTTTTTGAGTTTTATAGTTGCCCATACGTGTCCATTCAGCGTGCTCGGGAAATTTACCGAAGAAAAATTGGCCGAAAGTTAACTGACCGGTTCGGTCGGTTAAGTGACCGAAACTGTGATTAGCCGAAACCGACAAAATAAAATCAATTTTTGATTTAGTTGAATTAATCAACAATAAATTAACCAAAAACTAAACTTTATTGATAAATTTAAATTNATCAATTTTTGATTTAGTTGAATTAATCAACAATAAATTAACCAAAAACTAAACTTTATTGATAAATTTAAATTATTGAGTCAATTTTTTCTGTCATAAGAATTGACCGAAAGCAAATTAATCGAAAAGTAACATAAAAAATTGTCCGACGAAAAGCACAGAAGTGATCAAATTTCTATTATTAACCGAATCTTACATTTACTACTAAATTCTTAGATTGTTATTAGGTTTTTAGGAATTATCATAACAGAAAGATATTTGATAACTAGATTGAGTTCTTATTAGGTTATTAGGTTTTAATTTTTCAAAAATATTTATTAAATTCTTCTACTAAATTAACCAATAAAAATGAACAAAAGAAAATGTAATAAATTAGAAAGGTAATAAATTGTGTAGATTTTGTTAAAGGTAAAAAAATTTCAACTAGATGTTTTCNTTTTGTTAAAGGTAAAAAAATTTCAACTAGATGTTTTCCGGTTGGAAGCGTCCCCAAAATGGAAGCAGCATTTCCTCGCTGAATAGCTAAGCTTATGCGTTTAATTAAAAACGAAGCTGAACGTTTCTCCCCCGAGCCAATTTGAATAAATTTACCGATCTTCAGCAAATTAAGACCTTTTGTGCCCCAAATTCCACTTGGTTTTATTTAATCTTAGATTAATTAAACTTCGGTTAAGTCGAATTCCCAAGGGCTAGAATATTTAAGTTTAAGGTAGCCGATGTTCAATCTAAAAGTGTTACCCGAACAAACATCTGTATACAGTAAACCTCGGATAAGCCGGATTTCAAGGGACCGGAAAATATGGTTCGTCGTAACCGAGGTTCGGCTTAAGCGTAAGCCGAACATACAACTTGGGGAATAATTTGTTCGTCTTAGCCGAGGTAGTTTTAATTTACCATTATTTTATAATAGTAAGTTGATGTGGAGACTAAAAATGACTAAAAATATATCATTGGTTCATTTTCTGTCGAATTTCAATGTTTGAAAAGTCATTCAAAAGAAGTTATTCGTTAAATTTTGTAAGAAAAAGGTGAAGATTCTTTAAAAATTGATCAATTAATTGGTGTTCGTGTTAACCGAGGTAAAAAATTATGTGACTTATTGACTGGGACCACGGAAAGGCGTTCGTGGTAGCCGAGGGTTCGGCTTAACCGAGTTCGGCTTAGCCGTTCCATTTATACACAAATTCCCTATCTCAGGGCGCGGACCGGACCAAGTGGTTCGTGGTAACCGAGGGTCCGTGGTAACCGAGGTCGGCTTATCCGAGGTTTACTGTAGAAAATTTGTTCATGTTAGCTGATGTTTATAGGGTAAGTAGCCTTACTTCATGTTGCAATTTGTTATAGAGACAAAATAAAAACATAACATATTATTAAAATGTATTCTTGTCTTAATTTGTGAAANACACAAATTCCCTATCTCAGGGCGCGGACCGGACCAAGTGGTTCGTGGTAACCGAGGGTCCATGGTAACCGAGGTCGGCTTATCCGAGGTATACTGCAGAACAATTTGTTCATGTTAGCTGATGTTTATAGGGTAAGTAGCCTTACTTCATATTGCAATTTGTTATAGAGACAAAATAAAAACATAACATATTATTAAAATGTATTCTTGTCTTAATTTGTGAAAATTCAACTTCTTGGAATCTATTCGATATTAATTTTTCATTAAATTTCTTATAAAAAATACCCCAATTTTTTTGAAAATTTCCAATTATTTGAATGTTCGTCTTAAAGATAATAAAAACATGTGATTTGTATATCCGGACTAAGAGAAATCGTTCGGCTCAAATGGTAGGTTCGGCTTAGCCGTGTCATTTTTACACAAATTCCTTATTTCCGGGTGTGCATCGAATAACTTGTTTCGTAGTAACTGATATCGGTTTACCCAAAGTTTACCGTAAATAATTTAAATTTGTCATCTAGAAAATTTTCTTCAGACCGACAAAATTTTGTTATATTTTAGGTTTATAATTTGGTTTCATTTAAAACTATTGTTCTTCAGTAATTAATATTAAGAGTTAATTGGTACTTTTGGTTGATTGTACTTTTCGGTCAATTGTGTATTGAGGTTAATTTCTATTCGGTCTATTTAATTTTACTTACTTTATTTTCGGTTAATTTGTGTTGGGTAAATTGACATGGAACCATCATGCATGAGACCATTGTTGGTCAGAGTTTGTCGACTTTTGATACATTAACAAAGGGGAAAGATCAACAAGTTCTGAAGAATACACAGTAAATCCATTCACTTTTCTTCAATTACACAATTAATTGTATAGTTGGCCTTTTAGGAATTTATCAAGTAAATCAAAACTAACCAAACAAGTGCTTGAGGGAAAAATAAGAATGGACTCCACACTTACTAGATATCTCAGGTGTTGGTTGGTTTATACAAACAACAAATGAAAATGATGACAGTGACCGGTTGATTAAAGTGAAGAAGAGTCAAAATTATATAATTATGCAAAAATAAAAACAAAAAAAAAACTAAAAGTATGAATGAATTAGCATAAAGTCAATAAAGCTATTAATTTTTTACCAATATTGAGGACAGAAAGGTAAAAATTAAATTCTACACCTGTCTGCCCACCTGTCAGAAGATATTAAAGATTAAATTTCTACAAGAATATTTTTCTCCATAAACTTGATTTGTTGCATAGGGTCACGCAGTGGATAGTGGAAAGTTTAAAACCAAATAAATTCCCAAAAAGAATTTTTTTTTCTAACATTTACACTTTATTAAGTATGCGACCAAGTCATGCGACCATGCGACTATGCGAGAATCGCGTTTTTTTGCAAAGGAATAATTAAGATTTTTTTTCCGGCATATATTTTCACCCCTTTGAGTTATCAGATTCAATAAAAATTTTCATAATTTTAATTTCACTCCATATTTTTTTTTTGTCATAAAAAATGATAATAGTGAACCAAAGACGATAAAATCTAATTAACCTCAAATGGAAAGGTGACGAGGGATAGTTCAAATGTAGAAATGAAGATGGAAGAGGTCATGAGGTTAGGAGATGCAAAAGGTCAAATTTTNTTTGTCATAAATAATGATAATAGTGAACCAAAGACGATAAAATCTAATTAACCTCAAATGGAAAGGTAACGAGGGATAGTTCAAATGTAGAAATGAAGATGGAAGAGGTCATGAGGTTAGGAGATGCAAAAGGTCAAATTTTAAAAACATAAAAGGATTGGATGTCTAAATTTTACTTAACAATGAAACTATAAATCATGCATAAGTAACTCTTCAGTTTCTAATAAGTTATTAAGGTAAAATCAAAATGATATGGGTTGCTTTCACTTAATAATAATATGACACTAAAAATCATATCGTTTGGCCCACTAACACTCTTCAGTTAATTCATCACTTTGAATTAATTAACCACGAACAGTGAAAATGGAGAGTTTTGTGTGAGGCTGGACATCCGTCTGTCCGTCTGTCTTATTTTGTTTAACAATATACACCCAAATCAATAATTTTTAGACAATTTCAAAATTTTTATTAGAAATTGAGTAAATTTTACTGTAACGATTTATTTCAAAGACTAATTTTTAAATTTATGTTGATTTATTTTTTTTTTTAAGTAAAAAGTAAATCAAATCATCAAAATTTCATACCCTTTACTTTTTCTTCCACTTTCTCATAACCGTTTCTCAATTACTGATAGAACTGTAACACAGGCATTATTTAAAATTGCATGTCGAATGTTGTTAACTTGGCGTGTGTAAATTTTACCTTTTGATTTCATTTGTGCGGTGAATTGATTGATGTTTTGTTAAAATTAGTAAAAAAAAAAAAAAACACATAATGTATAGCTGCTTTCTCAAGTTGTTAAAGCAGACCAACGGGTCAATTGAAGTAGGGAAGTAATATTTTCTCATAAACCAATTATTTCGAAATTTAAATTTCGCAAAAAAAAAGTAAAAAAAAAAAAAATTCTTTTTTTACTACAGTTATACGAATTGATGGCAAAATATAATTTTGCACACTTAGTACAGATATATTCAAAAAACAATTTACCTCTGAGAAAGTGATTTTCTCTAAAACAAGGTTCCCGTTGAAGAGTAGAGGTAATTGTTTTATTTGATTTAATGTAAAAAATTAATCAATCTTTTTCGTTAAAAAAAAATTTACAGTAGTCGACGGACATAAGACCTTCCGTTATAAGACCATATTGGTTTGATTTGATTTGATTTATATTTAATTCAAGTATCAAAGGTATCATTTCTAATACAAAATGGTAATTTACCGAGACATCCCCGCAAGCAGGACTAACTTATACAAAATAAGTGATTGGATCACGATAAAATTTTTTAAATGTGTGGTTAAGTAGATTGTTATAGATGTTAAATAAGTTATTAGTCTTTATNTAGATTGTTATAGATGTTAAATAAGTTATTAGTCTTTATTTAGTCTATTAACTCATTGCTCAAAATCCACTTTTTATTGTTGTTGTTTTTGTTGTATTGGGTGTTAAGTTATTTTAGGATTTTGGTTGAAGTGAGAGTTAATTTTTATTTTTGTATTGTTTGCAATTAGGTGGTAAATTCGTTGAGTCTATGTTTGGTTACGAATTAAGCTGACCTATCTTTAAATTTGTTAAAGTTATTTTCTAAAGTGANCCCCGCAAGCAGGACTAACTTATACAAAATAAGTGATTGGATCACGATAAAATTTTTTAAATGTGTGGTTAAGTGGATTGTTATAGATGTTAAATAAGTTATTAGTCTTTATTTAGTCTCATTGCTCAAAATCCACTTTTTATTGTTGTTGTTTTTGTTGTATTGGGTGTTAAGTTATTTTAGGATTTTGGTTGAAGTGAGAGTAATTTTTATTTTTGTATTGTTTGCAATTAGGTGGTAAAATCGTTGAGTCTATGTTTGGTTACGAATTAAGCTGACCTATCTTTAAATTTGTTAAAGTTATTTTCTAAAGTGANTTCGTTGAGTCTATGTTTGGTTACGAATTAAGCTGACCTATCTTTAAATTTGTTAAAGTTATTTTCTAAAGTGAGATTCAAATCTCCAATTTCTAGGATCTAATTTTGAACCAGACTAATGTATTTAGCATAAGAAATTAATTTGTTATAAGACTATATTGGTTATAAGACCCAAAATTTTGCTGCAATACGAAGATTTTGGCCCAATTCCCGTTATTGTATAGAACGCTTCATAGTACTATCAGACTATCAAACTATCGGATTAATANGATTTTGGCCCAATTCCCGTTATTGTATAGAACGCTTCATAGTACTATCAGACTATCAAACTATCGGATTAATATAACTATGAAATCTGACTCATTTTGGAGGTCTCTGATTGGTTGAAAAAACTATCGGTTCCCGATACTTCTAATCACCTCAAAGTCATGTATAAATTTCTGACACATCATAGTTGTCTCCTTGATATCTTTCTACAGATTTATGTAAATTAAGGTTTAGTTTACTTCTAATACAGTTAAAATTTATCGAATATGTAATACTAACCCGGGCTATCCAGCCCACCAGGTGGAGGTCCAGGATGCCGCAGGCAACAGTCCAATCAATTAATTCTCTTCTTGAGACATTCCACTTCACTTCTAATTAAACCTTTGAATTTTCTAATTATTGACTTTTGGTTAGGAATAGTCAAAGCAGTTAATTCTATCAAAATTTCTCTATCATTCGAAAAGTTTTTCGTTCCCGTAAATTTTCTATATCCGTTGACTAGTGTACTTTATTTGTACCTTCTCTCCCATCATGGTCGAGCGTCTTTTTGAAAAATAGTTAGAAATTATAGCGCTGAACCGGTTTGGAAAAGACTGTTGTTCTGTTATTGTTCATTAACTTTTTAGTGTTGAAACTTAACTTTTCAATGAAAGTGATAAAAAAAAAAGATTGTTGACAAAAATTTTTGAATGAGTGAAACTCACAGTTTCTCTAAAAGTTGCCAGGTGTTANTTGACTTTTGGTTAGGAATAGTCAAAGCAGTTAATTCTATCAAAATTTCTCTATCATTCGAAAAGTTTTTCGTTTTCGTAAATTTTCTATATCCGTCGACTAGTGTACTTTATTTGTACCTTCTCTCCCATCATGGTCGCGCGTCTTTTTGAAAAATAGTTAGAAATTATAGCGCTGAACCGGTTTGGAAAAGACTGTTGTTCTGTTATTGTTCATTAACTTTTTAGTGTTGAAACTAAACTTTTCAATGAAAGTGATAAAAAAAAAGATTGTTGACAAAAATTTTTGAATGAGTGAAACTCACAGTTTCTCTAAAAGTTGCCAGGTGTTAANAAAAAAAAAGATTGTTGACAAAAATTTTTGAATGAGTGAAACTCACAGTTTCTCTAAAAGTTGCCAGGTGTTAATTGAACGAGTAATTTCAAATGTAAACGTTACTGTTATAACATCCTACTTATTCTTAAGACCTTTTGCTATTAGTTTTAGTTTTAGAGAAAGTTGGTGAAATAAGAGATCCAATAGTTTGGGCAACCCTGTATATCAAAAATTGAAGCAGTAATTATTAAAAATGATCCAAAAAAAATTATTATTTTTTTCACTTGAAATTGTAGAGTGGTAATTGTGATGATTTAAATGCTCTTCTTGCTTCAGGGTATTTAAAAGCGCTGCGTAAGGTAAAGAAAGGTAGTAAATTAGGTAACATCCAAGGGAATTGATGTATCTATCTCTGTTTCAGAGATATTTTTTTTATTCCATTTCCTTTGCTCAGGGCTTAAAAAGGATGTTGAACCCTTTTTCTTCCAGACATCCATCCATCCTGTTGTCTTCATTGTTAACTCCCATTGTTATTTGATTGTTGTGGAGGTAAAAAAAAANCAGACATCCATCCATCCTGTTGTCTTCATTGTTAACTCCCATTGTTATTTGATTGTTGTGGAGGTAAAAAAAAATATGTGAGTCGGAAAGGAAGAAGACTTCAGACACCTTTGGATTCATTTATGGCAATATAGATTANTAAAAAAAAATATGTGAGTCGGAAAGGAAGAAGACTTCAGACACCTTTGGATTCATTTATGGCAATATAGATTACCTCTTTTATTTCCTTAACAAGAGCTACTAAAAAATTATCATAAAAGTAACAGCACATAGTAGTTAGTGTTAGGTGTAAATTGAAATCGGAAATTTACTTATTTTTGATCCATTGTTGTAATTGACTCTCTATGATTAGTATATTTTAAAATTCTTGAAAATCCTTAAAAAAATATCTAAAAATGAAAATTTTTTATTGATTTTTATTTTTAACCCTCCATAAACTAAAATAATTACAAATTGTCACTTCATACAGTATGACTATGATTTATCGCACACTACTAATTTGTAAATTTAAAGCACAAAAACACTTTTGCTTTTACATAATTATACTTTTATTATCTTACAAATTTACATGGTGAGAAAAAGTTGGGCTACCTTGTATAAAATCAACAAAAAAAATCTAACTGAATCTACTTTATTTTATTTTTATTTTTAATGATTCAATGCGTTAATTGTAGTACAAAATATAAAGGTAAGAATTTCTATTGTTAAAAATTATTTTTTGTAATATCATTTTATCATTGATCAGTTAGATTACATTTGAAATAGTTTGGAAGAATGATATTTAAAATTATATATATACAGTGCGTTCGAATAAGAAAGCGAATATCCCGCGGAATGAAATCACAAAAAAATTCAAATTTTATAGTCAGTCAGATATTTGCGCTGCTGGACGGTTCACCTTTCTGAAAATCTTTGCTTTAATAGTTTACTTTATTTGAAAGTGACCAAAGCACAAAACAAATCGTCGAAAACATGTCCAGTCAGGTAAAATTTCGTACCTCACGTATTTCAGATTCAAATTTGAAATATTTCATTCCATGGTTGACAAAAAATAAATTTGATTGGTGTAATGACTCATAAAAGCAAAGTCAACACAATCAAAGCGGAATCTGAAACCGGGAACGAATCACAGTAATAAAGCGGAAAAATTGGGAATGTTTTAAAAAAGTGCTCAACAATTTATGGTGACAGTGAATAAATTTATTACGGAATGGTACGCGAACATTCTTTGTTTTCATTAGAATTTTTCTCCATTGTTTTTGTTCTATTTGTTTTTGTTTGATTCTTTCGTGTGATTTCACTCACTCTTAGCTTTGTTGTTCCTGTTTTTGAATACTTTTTGGTGACCTTTGAAAATAGTAAGTGTTGGCATTACGAGTTTTTAATTTTAATTTGCGAATTGATTTCGCAATTCGCAAATTAAAGTTTGATCGAAAGAATTCAATGAATCTCACTTCTAATTGAAATTTATTGAACTCTTTCGATCAAATTTAATATCTTATGGTAAAAGAAACTGAAAAAGAAGGTGTAATCATTACGTTTGGAACCAAGATGCCCAAAACTTCAATGATCCAAAAACAAACATGAACAAATTTGTCCAGGTTTGGTTTAATCTCTTTTTCATTTCGCAATTTCATTTTTCATTTCATTTCATACGGTTATTTGTAAAAAGAATAGAGGTGCACGAGTCTAACATATCTAAATTTATAATATTTTTCCGAAACTATTTCGCGGGAAGTTCGCTTTCTTATTCGAACGCACTGTATATTATAAAGATGAATTAGCAAAACAAGGGATTAACGGGCATTGGAAAATTACATTTTTTTTTTAAAAACCGTCTTTCATTTTTATACGGACTACAATGGGATGAAAAATTTGGCAATGTTCATTAGCATCTTTTGCCGATTCGTTGGTATAAGCGGAATTTAACCAAGCGTAGAAACTCACCTGTTTCTGTTGTGTTTTTTCTTTACCTTACCAAACCACTGCCAACCACCCTGATTCGCTATTATCATAGTCAGATTAAGCCGCGATGTATCAACGCTTCCTCATCATATCAAAATCAACAATACAAGAGCCTACAACTTCAACGTGGGTACGTATTTTCTACATTTTTTTTTTTACAAAAGAAACCCCTTAGAAAAACTCCTATTGTTTCAATTTTGAACAATTAAATCCTCAACTCTTCCGCTATCATCTTCTGAATTATTTTTTCATCATTGACAGTCTTGAAACTCAACAATCTACACAAGAATTATGTTAAAAACAATAATTTTTAATAAAGTGATAAGAATTAGTGATAATTATCATTTTAGTGGTATCAATTAAGCCAAAATAGTAAAAAATTTCAACTGCAGTTATCGTCATTTTCTGTACTGTACATAAAAATTTTTATTTTTATTTATTTAAAAACATTGATCAGTAACTAACGTGTTAATTATCTTCAACACTTAAGTTTGTTTAGTTAATCAAAATCTAAAGATGAAAGGCTACTTGCTCGATGAAGAAGATTTGGAAATTGCAATGAAGGTAAAAAATTTTTTTTTTTCTAAAATGCATTTATGACAATGAAAAAAAAATTTTCTATATAACAATACAATCAATTAATGTCTAATAAGGAAAAGTTTGATGATAGATAACCAAGTTAAGAGTTTCATTTTAGTACAAATTTAATAGTTTAGTAAATTTATGACAATCAAAATGTTTACTAAATTTGGCCATATGATAATGTAAAATTCTGAGCATGAGCTTGTTTGTGCATAAATAATGGTTTTGGTGAAAGGATGCGACGGAGTGCTGAAAGGGTATATTGGACAAATTTGGTTTTCTCATGATAATTGTAATTTGCAAATTAGAATTGCCAAAAAAAAAGACATATTTTGTGTTCTTGATTCTTGTTTTAATGAGCCTAAAAAATGAGTTGTTATGTAATAATAAATAAATAAAAGCCTTCAAGGGAACAAACTAAGCCTATTTAAGGTGTGTCATTTTGACAATACAATCTGACATAATAGCCAACTAACGCCTTCAGAAAGTTAGCAATAATTTACATAAATCCTACCATTAAAACTTTCTTCAAAAAAAAAGTAATACCCGAATCTTCTTAATTTTTTGGCTATTATTTTAATCAAACTAACTAAAAAATTTTTGATTAGTTTGATAACAATAGGGTTTAATTATTAGCTTTTCTTAAGATGAAAAAAAAANCTTTCTTCAAAAAAAAAGTAATACCCGAATCTTCTTAATTTTTTGGCTATTATTTTAATCAAACTAACTAAAAAATTTTTGATTAGTTTGATAACAATAGGGTTTAATTATTAGCTTTTCTTAAGATGAAAAAAAAATGAACAATGGAACTGGTGAAAGTTGTATGACTAAATTAACATGTCACGCCTTGAATTTTGACAANGAAAAAAAAATGAACAATGGAACTGGTGAAAGTTGTATGACTAAATTAACATGTCACGCCTTGAATTTTGACAATTTTCATATTGAAATTTATCCATAGTGAACGTGTCATGGGAATAAAAGAATTATAACAATGACAGATTAATATTTTGTACAAAATCCCTGTAGAGCTTTAATGATAATAAAAATTGGGAAAGTTTAAATAAATGAATTGGTATTTACATAAGGTAAATTTGATATAGCAAAGTAAGCGGAAGATTTTAACAAATGATATCTTCATGTGTCACAACTTAAGTTAGTTAATAAAATAAGACTTTGCACAAAAAAAAATGTCAAAAAAACTATAGCTTATGTAAATTAACAGGAAGCGGATATTTATGCTTTTTGAAAAAAAAATTAAAATTCAACTCGTCAAATTGAAATTTAAAGTGGGACAAAAATGTAAAAGATTTGAATTAACGCGCTCTGATTTTAACCCTTTTCATTTTAAATTAGCATACAAACCATAATAAGCTTGAGTAATTAAATTTCAAGTATGTCATGTCCATTTTAGCAATTTCTAAATTACAAATGCAAATTACCACTTAACACAAAAAAATAACTGTCTCTCAATTTCAATTGTGTAGTTTAAATAAATTATTCTAAATTTGACATCTTTTTTACACTTATTAAAATTTGTTTTTTCTGCTTGAATTTTGATCAACATTTTCTTAAAAAAAAAAAAAAAAAAATTCTAAAGAAATTTAAAAAGAATCTATTTTATATTAGTGGTTATTATATATTTGGCAACTATGTAGACTCTATAATAGTTCAAAAAATATACATTTAATTCTGAAAAACAGTGTAAATTTTCATATAATGTATGAAAACTTGGTATAATTATAATTACAATTATAATTATAATTAAAAATATAATTAGTGTGCTTTAATTACATAATTTCCACTCTATGACTATTCACGTGGGCATGAATAGTCAGGTCAGGTAACAACATCCCTTGATTTGGTTATTTTTTTTTGAAACGGCNAAAGAATCTATTTTATATTAGTGGTTATTATATATTTGGCAACTATGTAGACTCTATAATAGTTCAAAAAATATACATTTAATTCTGAAAAACAGTGTAAATTTTCATATAATGTATGAAAACTTGGTATAATTATAATTACAATTATAATTATAATTAAAAATATAATTAGTGTGCTTTAATTACATAATTTCCACTCTATGACTATTCACGTGGGCATGAATAGTCAGGTCAGGTAACAACACCCCTTGATTTGGTTATTTTTTTTTGAAACGGCTTTTTTTTTTTTTTTTTTTGCAAAATTGAGTCAATTAGCGTGATTTTTTTTTTGAAAGAAGATGATGGTAAAGAATAATAAATGCTTTGTTAATTCGTACATTCCTTTAATAATAGGACACACCATAACCACAAACCGCAATTTAAGCTATGCCGAATTCAGTAAAGGTAACCAAACCAATTCAACCATAAAAATTTGATTTTCGTTACTCAACAATCCGACAGTCATCACTAACAATAAAAACAAGCCGACAGCAAAAAAAAAATAAAATAAAACAATGGTTTATTTGTACTCTTTTTTTTTATGTTTCTTAAAATCACTCAACCCTTTGATTGATCAAAACCATTGTCTTAACTTTTCTATGACGTACTAAGCATCAAAGGCATTAAGAAACTGAACTCAACTGTATTTCTCAATTATAAAGAAGATGAACCAATAGGATTGTCTTATTCTATAGATGAAAAATTATTTTAAACATGAAACTTATTTTGTCATTATTGGTTCCGTTGTAATGATAATAAATAACTACTATTGTTGTCTGTACAACAATAGGAAGCACATGGTGTGTAACATATGTATACATTATAAGGCGTTAAGGGTCTTTGATGAGCTAGGGGAAGTACCTACTACCTAAATAAAGATGTCCTACACCGTTATCAATTTACAATAATAAAAAAAANATGAGCTAGGGGAAGTACCTACTACCTAAATAAAGATGTCCTACACCGTTATCAATTTACAATAATAAAAAAAAAGTTATATCGAAGACCTTAGAACAAATAATAGACAAATTTCGTTAATTTTTCTTTACATCAATATCAACACTATTATAGAAAAAAATTCCTTAGAAAAAAAAAAATTTTTTTTTTGGTCATATCATTTCTAACAATCAATAATAAGATGCTGCTGTCATTATTTTGAATCCGCCTCTTAACAATTTCCTCCTTCTGTGGATACAAAATTACATGTAATTCAACTTTTATAGCTTCAAAGGTGAGGTAACTGAGGTGTAACAAAAAAAAAATGATATATGAAAATAACTACAGTTCAATGATGTAATAGGACAATACCCTGCAATTTTCTATTGTTTTTTACAAGATACTAAAGATAAATAAAAGAAATAATAAAAATTATGATACTTATTCATATATGAAAGTTATTTTAAAAACAAATTTTTGAAAACAATATTAGTAACTATTTAACAAAAAAAAAAAAAAAAAAATTTTTNAGTAACTATTTAACAAAAAAAAAAAAAAAAAATTTTTTTCCGTAAATATTTCATATATGCAGAATCCGTCTGTATGTCTTATATAACCGTTGTCAGTTCATTGAGTGAGTATAAGAAATAATGAAAATTAAAAATAGATTTCATAATATAACCTATTTGGACACTGTTTTTTTTTATAATAATAATAATACCTAACCTTCGGTATGAAAATTATAAAGAATTAGGTTAAATGAAATGATNCTTATATAACCGTTGTCAGTTCATTGAGTGAGTATAAGAAATAATGAAAATTAAAAATAGATTTCATAATATAAAGCTATTTGGACACTGTTTTTTTTTTATAATAATAATAATACCTAACCTTCGGTATGAAAATTATAAAGAATTAGGTTAAATGAAATGATNTTTTTTTTTTATAATAATAATAATACCTAACCTTCGGTATGAAAATTATAAAGAATTAGGTTAAATGAAATGATTAATTGATTTATTTGTTTTTAATATGTTTTTTAGGTTGTGATTGTTGGAAACGGTTCAGTAGGAAAGTCTTCCATGATTCAACGTTTCTGTCGCGGTGTTTTTACACGAGACTATAAAAAAACGATTGGTGTTGATTTTCTTGAACGTGTAATCAAAATTGATAATCAAAATATTCGATTAATGCTCTGGGATACTGCAGGACAAGAAGAATTTGATGCAATTACAAGAACTTACTACCGTGGTGCAAGTGCCTGTGTATTGGCTTGTAGTATCACAGATAGAAATTCATTTAATGCATTACCAGCATGGAAGACCAAGGTGAATGACCTCAACAGGGAATTATTCAAAATTACTTTTCTTCATTCTCTTGTAACAAAAATCAAAATGGTGTAAAATGAAAAAGTCTCTACAGGATACTTTTAAATTCTTTTCATTAATTCTTCAAAAATACAATAATTATTAATCAAATTCATTTCGGTTCCGAAAGAAATATAACTATTATGTAACTATACCTAAGCAAAGTTTATCCAACCGNTCATTAATTCTTCAAAAATACAATAATTATAATCAAATTCATTTCGGTTCCGAAAGAAATATAACTATTATGTAACTATACCTAAGCAAAGTTTATCCAACCGTGAAATTAAAAAAAAAAAAAAAAAAAAACTAAAAATAAGGATTTCTCAGTTAGCTTCCCCATGATGTAATTGTAATAATTGTATCCGAATATCCTTAAAAAATGAGTATAAAAATGGTATTGAAACAAAAGCCGAAATCTCTTCCGGATGTGAGATGTAACCCTTTCGAAACATTATTATTATTTTTTATGTTTCTTCCTAAGTCAAAATAACACCATTTTTGAAGTGGATGTGTTAACTGTTTATATAGTGTAGTATTATAAGTAACAATTTAGTTTTGATATAATAATAATTTTAGTTTAATTTATTTTAATATATTCTATAGGTTTGCAGAGAATGCGGAGATGACCTCCCGATGGTCCTAGTTGCCAACAAATATGATTTGCAAAAACAAGCGGTTGTCGACAGGTACATAATTTTTTTTTTAATTCCCATTGCTCGACCTCTTATAAAAGGTCAAAAAAAAATTTTTTTTTTTTTTTATGTATTATTTTTGTGTCGATATCGATGGCCGACATGATCCGGTTGAGAAATTTTAAAAATTTAAATTATTAAAAAATTATTATATGTACAATCAGTCGGTTGTTTATAAAGTAAAAATGAAAGATTATGTCAATATTTTGATTAAATTATGATTGGATCATGTCGAAAATTAGTAAAGTTATATAACAAAAGATGAGATCTTTAGTAAATTAGTAATGTATAAGGTATTGAGTATAATGTATAATGTCATTCAATATGTGATAAAAGATTTGTCAATTGATAATGTCACTCATTTTGAATCAATTTGAATGAA
Source organism: Holacanthella duospinosa (assembly GCA_002738285.1). Taxonomy (NCBI): domain Eukaryota; kingdom Metazoa; phylum Arthropoda; class Collembola; order Poduromorpha; family Neanuridae; genus Holacanthella; species Holacanthella duospinosa. The sequence goes on along the minus strand of NIPM01000207.1, from coordinate 90,145 downwards.
ACAAGTATGAAATTATACCTTGATTACTCAATTTAGAGGCAATTTGTTATACTAGATATAAGAATTGACATAAAGAGGATAATCAAGCTCATCAAATGTAACATACGTTGAAATTCGAATTTTTCTTATGTTGTTATTCCTTGTTGTGTAGAGTGCATTGACCTTATTATTTGTCTTGATTATTTTAGCTCAAGTCTCGATGCAATGGCAAGATCTCTAGGAATTACAAAAGTTTTTAAAACTTCAGTAAAAGAAGACTTAAACGTTTTAACTGTATTTACTCACTTGGCTCAAGAATATTTCAATTCTGTAATGGCTTTGGATGACATGACACCTTCAACTGACCTCATTGAAGGGGATGCCTTCTTAACATCTATTGACACTCATCTTGTTGTAGAAGACAAGCCACATCATAAGTTCCATACACCAATATTCGGCAATTTTAGGACCAATAATAATAATTTGATTAACAAAAACAGTAATAATAATAGTAAGAGTAGTAAATTCAAATTTATGGGAAAGGCCGTACCGACGAAGAGTGAGAATGGATCAAGTCTGAAGACTGAAGATAATAAATCATCCTCGATGTCACCACTTGGGAATTGTCGTAATCCAGTTATTCTCAAGTCTCAGCAGGCCCTAGGAGAATTGCCAAAAATTAAAGGACTATTATCTCCATCATCACCGAAAAAAAATAATATTCATACCTATCAAAGAATTGGGAGTAGTGATCAATATAACAATTTTTCATCAAGTGGTAATCACTATACCCATTGGGACAACAATATGCCTTTCCGACTTGATGTTATCAGTGATGGTAACCATTTTAAGAAACCGAAGAAGGATTTTTGTACTATTCTGTAAATATAAAATGAATTGTTAAATTAATTTATTTCGTTAATGATTTCCAAAAACATTTGCTAGAACATAANTCTGTAAATATAAAATGAATTGTTAAATTAATTTATTTCGTTAATGATTTCCAAAAACATTTGCTAGAACATAATTATTACATACCATTAAAAGTTGAGGCATTGTTTCATGCTATGAATTTAAAGTCCATAAGAAAGAATCAATTCAATTTAATAAATATCACGTTATAATAAATATTAAATATCAAGTAAAAATACAAAGTTTAAGCTTACTTTTCACAAAAAATAGAATCTTTTTAAANTGTACTATTCTGTAAATATAAAATGAATTGTTAAATTAATTTATTTCGTTAATGATTTCCAAAAACATTTGCTAGAACATAAGTATTACATACCATTAAAAGTTGAGGCATTGTTTCATGCTATGAATTTAAAGTCCATAAGAATCAATTCAATTTAATAAATATCACGTTATAATAAATATTAAATATCAAGTAAAAATACAAAGTTTAAGCTTACTTTTCACAAAAAATAGAATCGTTTTAACATTCTATTTAGAAAGTTAAATAATTATTCAGTTTATTCAATACTGCTTCTAACCGAAAAGTTGGAAACGGTTTTGAATTTTACATGATTGGAAAATGTATATTAGCGTTACTATTACAGATACCGGGAATTTTGAGTTCAACAACAATTTGACAGACTTCTCTTCGGTTAGTGTTAATTTTTTTATGTTTTCAAGATTCTTGACTAGTAAAGTCTTGTGATTTTGTTTACTTGTTTCATTTCCTTCGACCACCGCCGCCCATTGCCAAAATCTGGGCAATTCGGATGAAAATATTGATTGTATCCAGGTAAATTGAGATTGAACTAGAGAAATGAAGATTGAATTAATTTTTAATTTATGGATTAAATACAATAGAGTAAATTACGCGTTGACTGGATCATATTCATAGCCAAGTGGAACGATTTCAGCTTGCTTGATAATACGTTGGGTATCGTACAAAAGAAATGCTGAAATGCAAAATATAAATGGCAACCATGATTAGCCATGATTAAATAACATAACAAAAGTATGTGATAAGCTGAATTCTTTGTTACACTTACCGCTGAAGAGAACAAGACCACCATATAATGAAATTGAGAAAAGTCCGGCTCCGAGTGCAGTGGTGGGAGGGAGAAACATGGATCCTAAATAAACAATGATTAAATCAATAATACAAATATTCAAGCCAAGCTGAATTTTGTAATTTACCTATTGATGAAGCAAGGACGACTCCAAAACCAATTGCCAGCGGTCCACCCATGTTGAGAAATTTTTCACTTGGAGCACAAACTGCTAACGTAGAAAGGCCGCCTGGTTGAAACGATATTTTAAATTAACTACAATTTGATAAATCATTGATTAGTTCTATTTGTTAAACTTACCGACAACTCCTGCTGTCATCATTGCCTTTAAAACCAAATCAACTGAATCAATTACTTAAATCTAATCAGGATTGGTTGGATAATTTAATTTTAATTTGACTTACCGCTCTCAACATAATCGGACCTCCTAACATACACATCGGTGCCAAAACTACGCCCACGATACCTGAATGAACCATCCAAGCAAGTTGCTTTGAACCAAAACCAGGAGAATATGGAATTGATCTGAAATAATGTAAATTAAATTTCTGTAACGCTCATTGTTAATTTATAAATTTATAATTTTATAGTCATGTTTGTCTTATAGCGGGAAAGGTATCATATATTACTGCTCACCTGCAAACCATCCCACTCCCAATCATGGCTACTAGACTGCCACCCATGACGAGCTATAAAAAAAAATTAATGAGGCTGGTTATATTATATTATAAAATTGAAAAGCCTTGACTTATAGTCACTAACCCAAGAGTTTTTCATCATAAGATTCATCATTGCAGGGCTACGGAACGCTGCAGCAGCAACGGCAGCAGTGAGTATAATGGATCCACCAAAATATGTATAAGTTGTGTGAATTCGGTCACGAACATACTGAGGCCACATCATGGATCTTTCAAGTGTTCCTGGTTCACTGGACATACCAAGTCCGTAGTAGCAGAGAGCACCCATTCCAAGAAGTGAGGCTCCAGCAAGAAATCCCTGACCTAAATAATCAAATTTACTAATTTACTCTGATCACATACTTTTCATTACAAACCTGTTATTCTTATTAATGGTTATGCAATATTCAACAGAAAAATTACCAATTGCAAATGGAGCTCCGCTGGTAGGTTGCATTGCCCGTTCTTTAATTCCTAAACGTTCTTTCGCACGTCGGATGAAGTGCTTCTCAGTTGCTTTTAGTGTTGCATCTGTTTTAAAACTTCTGAGATTTCCAGGACACATCAATTGTAACTTGACTGAATTTCCAAGATGTTGAAAACGGCTAATGACTTCAGGTGATCGGAGTGGCACGCATGCCATACGACATACTTGCGACAACATCACAAAAGTATCCTGTTTCAAAATTACTTTTTTATATGTGAACTGTAATTTTAATTTATCATGTTAAGTTTTTTAAATTACCTTGGGTAAACTAGCCTTTGTCTAGCGTGTTATTTTAGTCTTCTCGCCTTTACAAAGCGATTCAGCAATAAACACTATAATCTGCTTTTTTCGTTTGTTGTACACCTCAGATGTCACAGGTCATTCACAGAGTCAGCAAAATAGAATTCTTAACCTCTACGATTACTTTGCACAAAAAAAATTATGCAATTTCAGTTCCAAATTACATAAGAAAACAAAATTTAAATTAAATTGGCGCTTAAAAAAAATTTGATTTTGCCGGTTTATTTTGATTGAGAGATAAGGAAACTTTGAACAACGTGAAATTGCTATGGCAACAAAATATTTAAATTAATTTAATGCATAAAATTATAAATTATGATTAATTAAAATAACCTTAAGTTACTTAACTTCGTATTGTACAAAGTTAGTTAATATTTCAATAATACTTCCCCTAGAAAATTTAAAAGTTATTCTACTATTCAAATTTGAATTTTCAAATTTTGTTTGAATCTGATTGGCTAAATAAAAAATTTTTTTTGATCTATTGAGTATAGACTCTACGTAACTTTGAAGATGGTCCTAAAGTACCTCCAGCAGGGTTCATCAATAGATGATCTGTTGGTGTAATACGTCGACCTGAAGAAGATGTTGAAATGATACTTGAACGGAATGCTTCACCACGAAGTGATGCTCTCATATTGTTTCTACGCTGAACGGAAGTCGGTGGCATCGGTTCCAATGGTTCTTCTTCAAATTTTGGTCTAAAAAAAAAATTTTTTTTTTTGTGTTCAATACTAGCCATTACTAGAGAAATACTTGAAATACCATTAAAAATTCTTACTTTGCACATATTGGACAGTTCCAAAAACTTTGATTTTTTCCAAATGCTTCACCTTCTTCTAAAGAATTTGGTAATTCTTCTCCAAGAGTTTCCGGAAGAAAAAGACACAAGAATCCACAAATAATGGCAAGTATTCCTAAGAGTGATAGTGAAAGAGTAGGATTTGTTCTTCCCTAAAATGGTATAATAATTTCATAAATTAATAATTAAGTTATTATTGAATTTAAAGTAAGATAAGTTACTTACTATTGATGCAATGAATGGTGACACAATGGAGGCGACATATCCCATAATATGAATAATATTGACACCTTGTGCTCTAATCACAGTTGGTAAAAGTTCGGCGGCGTATTGGAGTCCAATGTTGAAAGCCACATTCACAAAGAATCGGCTGATTAAAGCTGTAACTAATGCAGCTGTCGTCACTTAATTAAAAAGAAAGTATATTAGTTTTACTAAATATAATAAATTCAATTAATCTTGAAGGGAATTACTTCCGGAAGGTATAAATGCAGATCCCAGGCTGAAGGCACCTGAAAGACACATGGAACCAAAAGCAATCCAACGTCGTCCGAATCGATCCAAAGTAAAAATTAATGTCATATCTGCTGGAAATTCAGTACTTGAGGCTATTGCAAATAATATGAACACATCGTCCCCAAGATTTAAAATCTAAAATGTTAAATCAAATGTGTAAATTATAAGTCTTGAAGGCTTGTCTTCGAAACAAAAAAAAAATCTTACGTTCCTAGAGTGTCCGTCATAAACCAATGCAATCAAAGCCCTAGAATAAATAAACTTAATCAATTACTGATTTCTTTAAAATCCTTACTAAATTTGATACCAAATGACTGTTAAAAACATAAAGTTTTTAGCAATTCTTGGTCTCTTGAATGCTTCCCAGAGTGTCGGATCCGCTTCGTCACTCTTAGAAAACTCTTCATAAAGTTTTTCAGCGCCTTCCTATTTTCAAAAAAAAAATAATAAATTAAGATGATTGACGACGTCCAGACGAATAATAATCATTATTGTGGGACTTTGAACCTCAAATTCGATAAAAATTGATTCGTCCACATGTTTTCGGTTGACTTTGGCAAAACTCCTCAAAATTCTTGTAGCTTCCTTTGTTCTACCTTTGGATAGCAACCATCTAGAAGTATAAGTTAATTTTCATAAATGTGATTAAATTGAATCAAATTTTGGTGATTGATTGATTATGGTTTAGAATGCAAACCTTGCGCTTTCTGGTACAATGAAAATTGCAAGAAGTGCTAAAGACATTGGAAGACTTATTGCAAGTGCGTAAATTCTCCAATTTCGGATTAAAAGAGCCAAACCAGGCAAAATCAGTGTCCCAATTGTATAAAAGACAGCAATTGAAAGATTTGCCACAAGTGTACGGTAACTTGGTCCAACATATTCCAACACTGTAAGTCAAATTAATATTTAATTGACACATACTTTACATAATTTGGAATGGATTCTTACCCAAAATGTAAATCATTGTAAAACAGTTGTCAAACGCCATCCCGGTGATGAAGCGGAGGAACAAGTAGACATAATAATTTTGATAGAATATTGCCGATAGTGCTCCACCCACACAACCTAGCACATTCGCTGTTACAAGTGCTGGAACTCTTCCTCGACTATTATTTATAAAAAATCTTATAATATATTTAATTCAAAATTACAAGTTTTAAACTAATTATTATTAACCTGTCAGCAATGAACCCAATACCAATCCCTCCAACAATTGCTCCAAGATAGAATACAGCATTGGCTACCGTAATCCTTAGTTCTGGATTACACCACCATCCCATCTGTACTTAATCAATATTACAATTAGAAACAGAAATTATGACATATGACAACAATGTTAACTTTGAATATTTTTTGTGAAAATATAAATATACCTCAGTCACCAGAGTTTCATACGGAGGGTTAGCTCGAGGAAATACCCAAGACCAATTTGTACATGGTACAGTGGTTCCCCATCCAGTCGACAAGACTTGAAGGTTCTTTTTGTCCAGATTTTTTAGAGCTTCTCTCTGTTTCCCAGTGAAATTAGCAAGGCTTTCAGCATTTATACTAAAATTTTGTCCAAGTTGATAACCATTGCATGCTCGATTTCTAAAATTAGAATCCTGAGTCTGTGTTCCAGTTGTTCCTGCCTTTTGTGGTCTTAATCTTGGTTTTTTAGTTGTACCATCGTTCTTATCTCGAACAGTGTCCGAATTCGATTTCCCACTAGCTCCCCCAGGACTGCGAGCTGGACCGAACGGTTTAGGTTCTTTCGTTGTTGGAATTGGTGTTTGAGTAGTATAATCATAATTATAATAGGTATCCGTAGTTGAAGCATAGTATTGTTCGCTCCCTGACTCATCACCACCACTACTGGNTGTCCGAATTCGATTTCCCACTAGCTCCCCCAGGACTGCGAGCTGGACCGAACGGTTTAGGTTCTTTCGTTGTTGAAATTGGTGTTTGAGTAGTATAATCATAATTATAATAGGTATCCGTAGTTGAAGCATAGTATTGTTCGCTCCCTGACTCATCACCACCACTACTGCCGCCAAATTTTCCATATGAACTTACATAACCATAATCTCTTCGAACACGTCGGGTAGCGACAGCAGTATTACGATCAATTTCAAAGTCACATTGAAGGTTACCAGTCTTTCGAACAACATCCGAACACCTTTAAATGAACATGCTTATAACTTTCTAAATTATCCAAGAAATAGTTATTATAATTGTCTATTATTTTTTGATAAACTTACGAATTCTCTAGACGATTTAGAAGAGTCCAGACCTCTAATGGTGTCACACTATGTCTAAAGCAAGGGTCAAAGTCTCCCCTAGCTGAATTGGTTATCCAGGGTATAGTTAGATTCCTCCTGTAGAACAAAAAATATAACAAACATTAGTATTACAATCATATTGCGCATGTGCAGGACTGTCAAGCTTACTTTTGCGCCGGTGTTAACATCATTGAACTATTTACACAATGGTCATTACTACACCAATAAACCCTTGGGTAGAGATAAAAGAACAATTGACCAAATAAGACAAAAGTGACAAACATTGCAAATGGCGCTTGGAAAAGAAATAGAATTTTTTGGTAAATACCAAATTCTCCTACATGAATTAACATCATGTCAAAATCTATCATTTTGAAAAATTTTGTTTGATAACAATGATTCGAAATAAATGTAATTAATTCAACAATGATGAAGACGTGTGCTGATTCAGAATGTAAATTAATCAACGGATAATTGAAATAAAAATTAAAAATTGAGTATTATGAATTTTGTAATGGCAAACCTTTCTTCTTTTGAATTATTATCCACATTTAACGAAAACACAAAATGACATTTCGGTTATCCACATCCTTCCGGTGGGGGCTAAATTTTCCAAAATTAATATACTTTGCCTTGTAGGTACATAGCCAAAAGTTATGAAATAAAATGAATAAAAATTTACCTTTTTTTTTATAAAGTTACACGAAATCATGCTATTGCGAATTTGTGATGATGAAGAATTCTGAGAGTGAGATTTGTTTGCTCCTAGATTTTACCTGTCAATCAAATAAAGATACTGAACATAAGCTATTTCAGAAAATGATACTGTTGATGAATCACAAATTAATAAAGCAATAATTTTTATTTCTGGATCATCAGTATATTGTTCTAATGTAAAAAATCATACCCAAACGGTTTCGTTTTTTTAGATAATTTCAGTTGTCAGACCGAACACTTACCGCGGTTTGGACAGTATATCCTTCAAGACCTTTGAGTCCATCCAGTGTCCAGGATCCATATGGAAACCATTTCTTCTGGATTCAGAAAATAATGTTACTTCAAATATTCTTACTAGGTTGAATCAATCGCTTACGTTATTTTTGACAAGACTGCTGGTCAAACAGAGTCATCTACCAAGACTACGCCGATGATCCAAAGGGACATGAAACACCGATCATACTTGAATGGAGACATATGCCGTTCATATTCAATCCTCACCAGCCAAAAAATGGAATACTTCCAAGAGACGAAACACCTGAAAGCTGGTAGTGGTTACTTAGAAATAGAAGCATTATTACTTAAGTAATTACTTAACATTGAGGCTTCCTTGGACCTCTATGCGAATCATAGGTAATTCATCGACAAATTCCTCCCAAGTCTCGACTCTCGATTCTTATTAAATTGCAGATGCTTTCAGTCGACAGAGATTCACTAAAGCAAACATTCTATCATTTAGCTTAATTAACCTAAAACATAGTAGTAAGGATGATTACCGAAAGCATTGAATTTTTCAAAATCCTTGAATTATTGTTAACCAGTGTTAGCTTTTATCTGTAGTGTTTTGGAAATTTTTCACTAGTAACGTCAGCATAATTTCAAAATTATGAGTGGAATTGAGATAGTGTTCAAAAATTAATTGGTTTCAGTATTACAAGATTCTAAAATTACAATAATTATTGAATTCAGCATTTCTTCAAAGGTCCAATAGTTTCTGTCTTACCTATTCCCTTACTATGTAATCTTAAATAATCTAAACTACAATTATTGTAAGATCTGTATATTCGAGATAATTTAGCTTAAATTCTCTACACCAGAGTATTAAATTAGCGTTTAATCAGATTTTTAATGATTAGAAGGTAAGTGTTCTCTAGTTGATAAACAATTTTATAAGTGTAAAGTCTAATTGGATTAAATTTCAAGTACTTGGTCTTGACTCCTGAGTATGCTTAAATACGGATATAATCGCCATTACTCCCGTAGTCAATGTAAAATTACGATCTTGTGATTTCTCTAAAAAATTTGTCAAAATGAGAGTATTCACCTATCTAATTTTTGCATTGTGTATGGGGATAGGATGGAGTATGTCCGAAGAAGAATACTTGGTGCTAAGACGTCAATATTTAGCTGTAAGTTTCCATGAGTAGTTACTTATTTAATTACTTATTATGAGTTGTAGTAGTATTCATGCTAATACTTTTTTTTGAAATTTTATAACCTTGATACCGAAATATTTTAGAATGAAGATGAGCTTAGGTTGGGTGGAGATTTGGTCTTCGGTAATCTGGAGACTCGTGTCAATGAAATTCTGATGGATTTCAAAGCAAAAGAGTACAGAGAAGGACTCGAGTCGAACGGTGATTTGTTTCCTGCTGCACAACATTTTTTTCATGCCAAAGAAGCCATTGCAGCCTCTAATATCTTCCAAATCATCAGTATCCTCCCTAAAGGTAACCTATACACAGATCCTAATTTCTATAAATCATGAGGTTCAGTCATTAAGTATCTAAATCACAACAATAATTATTCTCGGTTCGGTAGGAGGTGCTCTCCATATGCATGAATTTACAGCAGGACCTTCCGAATACGTTGCCTTGGAACTAACAAAATGGGAGTACCTGTATTACTGTATTGGATCAGACGACCACTTGCTCTTTCACTTTTATCTCATGCAACCTACTGAACCATGTAATAAAGCGACTGGCAAGAAGTGGACACTAGTCCAAGAGTTAAGAGACAATGCTTCCAGTCGAGGGTTCGTGGACAATTGGTTTTCTAGAAGCATGTCCATGGTCACATCCACACCTGATGGTTAGAATTAAACAAAACTTTTACAATTTATACATAAAATAAAAGCATTTATTTTTTAAATCTTACAGATATTTATGAAGATGCAGATATGGCATGGTATTTCTTTGAGAAGAAAATCACAACAATCAGTGGAATCGTCAACTATGAAAAAGCGTTCAGAGCTTTCTATTTAAAAACTCTGGAACATTTCTACGTTGATAATGTTATGTATATAGAAATGAGAGGTCTCTTCAACGAGGTGAATACTGATGGTTACTGATTATAAGACTTTGAAACTAAATACAAATGAATTTAAATTGTTCTTACAGGTTTATCGCCTAGACGGAACCATTCTCACACCGCTCGAAGTTGTTCAACTCTACAAAGAAGTGACGGAATCCTTCATGGAGTCTAATCCAGCATTTATTGGAGTAAAGATAATTTATGCTCCACATCGATTCCACACTGCGGAAGAAGTTGGGATGAAGTGAGTCTAAAATTTATAAACTAGGGACAAGGCATTACTGTACTTAAACTCAACCCTGTTTTGTGATTGGAAGATTGAATGAAGCATTGGACATGAAAGAAAAATTTCCGGATTTCTTTGCTGGGTTTGACCTAGTGGGACAAGAGGACAAAGGAACTCCACTTGTAAAATTTCTACCTCAATTACTTGACGCTAGTTCTAAGGGTCTTGAATTCTTTTTCCATGCTGGAGAAACGAGTTGGTCCGGAACCTCTATTGATGAAAATTTAGTTGACGCTGGTTAGTTTTGAATCCGTATCTGTCATTACAGTTAATGTGAACCTGACGCTTAAGGCAACCTTACTTTCTACTTTTAGTGTTACTAAATAGTTCCAGAATTGGACATGGTCACGCACTTATGAACTTCCCTTACCTCCTTGAAATGATTAATCAAAGGGGCATTGCAGTAGAAGTATGTCCCATTTCGAACCAGGTCAGGTTAGATAGTATATATAAGTAACAAATTAGTACTTATTTTCAACAATGTTGTTCCCATAGGTTTTGAAATTGGTGAAGGACGTTCGAAATCATCCTGGAAAGGCTCTTATGCGAAAAGATTTTCCTGTTGTAATTTCTAGCGATGGTGCAGGTAAGATTTCGTGAATAATGGTAATGTTCCCTCCACTCTAACTGTTCCGTTTTGGTTCCAATCAGCGCATAGATGATCCCACTAGTCCACCGCGGCCTAGATTTTCCCAACACCAATCCGTAGTCTTAGATTTCCCACCACCCATCTCACCGCTTGCACCTAATCAGATAGGTTCCCTCTCACCCGGTTGGTGCTCATCTGTGATTCAGCTGCAGTCAAACGAATGAATGAATGAATAATTGAACTTTAATCAAATTTGTTCAGTTCATTCAATTTTGATTAAGACTAAGCTACCGCTAATTTAAACCAAAAGGGAGAAGTTATAAAAAGTTAGCTTAACCTTAATGATAGTGGAGAGTGAACATTAATTTTAAGATTTTCAGAACAAGGGATAAAAGTTGTTAATTTCAAATAGGCATTTGGGGATCCAAAGGACTTTCACATGATATCTACTATGCTTTCATGGCTATGGGCGGAGCAAAGGCAGATTTGAAATTTATCAAGCAATTGGCAATCAACTCAATCATGTAAGCCAGATATAAGACATACCTTAGTTACACAGCTTGAAGACGAGAGGTCTGAAATGACTAATAATGTCAACAGGTTCAGCTCAATGAACGCATCTGAGAAGGCGTTGTCCCTCAACAGATTCGAAGAATCATGGTCAGAGGCTATTGACTATATTCTCCAGATATACGATTCGAAAAGCTCATAATAATAAGGATTAATTATTATCTGAATAATGATTGTTATAATTCTGGAGATTTTCTAATTCTCCAATCTCCATTAACTTTACTCCAAATATCATCTAAAACTTGCATGACAAAAAAAAACTAAAAGTGTACCAGGCAAGTGAAGGTGGTGGGCGTGTCAAAAAAATAAAAAAAAGCGTTTACATAAATGTAATTTAATTTACATTTTCGGTAGTGAAAATAAATTGGGTGTGTTTATCGAAAGTAACTTACTTATTTCGTTATAATGTAACTTACCAGCCGAAGAGATGACGTTATGGCATGAAATATTGAAATTTCAATCTTGNTTATCTGAATAATGATTGTTATAATTCTGGAGATTTTCTAATTCTCCAATCTCCATTAACTTTACTCCAAATATCATCTAAAACTTGCATGACAAAAAAAAACTAAAAGTGTACCAGGCAAGTGAAGGTGGTGGGCGTGTCAAAAAAATAAAAAAAAAAGCGTTTACATAATGTAAATTAAATTACATTTTCGGTAGTGAAAATAAATTGGGTGTGTTTATCGAAAGTAACTTTACTTATTTCGTTATAATGTAACTTACCAGCCGAAGAGATGACGTTATGGCATGAAATATTGAAATTTCAATCTTGTTGAAATAATGCGGATTTCCTCGATTTTGAAATTTTGATACTGAGCATGCGCATGCCCAATATTAAGTACTTCAACATGGAAAATATTCACGTTTCACGCAAAATAAGCTGTATTTGATTAGGAAAAAAAAATTTTTTTTTTGCTAAAATTGAGACAAAGGGTTAGTTTAAAAAATTTTTTTTAATTAATTCGTAAAGAATAAGTTCTAGGAANAAATTTCAATCTTATTGAAATAATGCGGATTTCCTCGATTTTGAAATTTTGATACTGAGCATGCGCATGCCCAATATTAAGTACTTCAACATGGAAAATATTCACGTTTCACGCAAAATAAGCTGTATTTGATGAGGAAAAAAAAATTTTTTTTTTTGCTAAAATTGAGACAAAGGGTTAGTTTAAAAAAAATTTTATAATTTAATTCGGAAAGAATAAGTTCTAGAAATNAAAGGGTTAGTTTAAAAAATTTTTTTTAATTAATTCGTAAAGAATAAGTTCTAGGAATTTTTAGTAATTTGTTCTTGAAATGTTTTATTTAAGATCTGTAAATTAATAATTAGATCTAGGAAATTAAAACTTTTTTTAAATTGACTAACCATCGAGACCTTTGAGTCCATCCAACGAAAGGTAAATAATTTCAGTTGAAATTAGTAACAAATTTGCTGAGAAAATTAATTTACTTTGTCCAAAATTCCTTAACCCTCGTATTTCCAAAAAATATGCCCACATGTCTTTCCAATATGTTGCCAAATTGTCAACCATGTTTAATTTATTTAAATTTTACAATTTTCAATTTTAAAAATATTATTTATTATTATAATTATTATTACGACTCTGATTATATTTATTTTGTTGTTTAACTTAATTAAATTAAATTAACCCTTTCAACTTTCACTTCATTCTCTCCGAATCAACTTTCTCCGNTTTTTAAATTGACTAACCATCGAGACCTTTGAGTCCATCCAACGAAAGGTAAATAATTTCAGTTGAAATTAGTAATAAATTTGCTGAGAAAATTAATTTACTTTGTCCAAAATTCCTTTAACTTAATTAAATTAAATTAACCCTTTCAACTTTCACTTCATTCTCTCCGAATCAACTTTCTCCGACTGATGGATTTTTTTTCTTTTTTTTTTCTTCTTTTCTGCTTGTTTACTTTCACTTCAAGTTTGAAAATTGCCGCCAACAAAAAAACCGTAAAGGCTTAAAAATTCAATAATTTTGTGCTCCTTTTTTTTCTCTTCTGCTCTGTGAACTGAAGTGCTTGGTTGCCATTCACGGTAATTTATTTTTAATCGTTCAAGTATTTTTTGTATAAAATTAATTTACATCGAATTGTAAACACTGGGATCGTGTGGTTGAGTCAGTCAGGTTCAGGTGCTCATCATCACCATAAAGACTAGTTAACTACCTCTGGTAAGTAAGTACATCAAGTCAAAAGTATTTATTCAAAGCGCGGTTTATTTTTATCCTAATTATATAATTATTATTTTTAAAGAAGACTGTTTAGGAGGATAGGGTTGAAGTTGGAGTTATTATTGTAATCTTTGGAGTACCGTTAGCCATCTAATAACAAGGTACAGTAGTCTTCTAATCAATTCATTTTTTTTTACTGTTGAGCTAAGTAACTGATCTCATGTCTTACAAAATGAGGACACCCATATGTTTAGTTTCTTAATGTTAAGAAATTGTTGTTACTTTTATGCAAGGTAGTGAGACGGAAGATCGGACACCTGTTACTTCAATTAAATTCGTGGTTGGTCAATCATGGATCCAGACAGTTCCACTGGAGGTCTGAACGAGAATTCAGAAAGTGGCGAATTAGATTCTTTACCTGGAGACGGTGATTTTCATTTCAACAATAACTCTAGAGATTCAGTATCTAAACAGAGTGTAAATTCCGAACGTACTAATATTGATGCTTTGGATGACACTGCAAGGGATACCATAATAGTCCCACCTCTTGATGACTCGAACAGTTCTGCTAGTGTGAAACGACTTGTTACAAGTTCTGCAATGAAGACAGGTGAAGATCATGATCTTCTTGATTTTGGTGGGGATTATGATGGAAAAGAAGAGGACGAAGCTAAGGAAGAAGGAGAAGACGATGAGTCTGACGATGGTGAATTAATTGAACAGAGTAGTGCGGAAGAGCGCTCACCAGGAGAACTTTCTTCTCATTCTCAAGTTGAAGGACTTGAAGACGGTGAAGTTGACGAAGAGCAATTCGGGAAAAAGTTTATTAAAACGTCAAAAATTCGAGAAAAGGAAGAGACAGCAGAGGAATTAGAAGAAGGTGAAGTTTCAGATGATGAAGATCGACGAAATAAGGGCCCAATCCCGATTTGCAGATTCTTTGGTAAAGGACAATGTACTTGGGGATCCAATTGCAGGTAATTGACACTATTTCTTTAGTAACACTGAAGTCAACATTGAAGTATCTTATGTAATTTTCTATTCTTGTGAAGATTTCTACATCCTGGTGTAATTGACAAGGGGTTATACACAATGTTTGACCAAGTGAGGCCTATTCCACCTCCCGCACAAATTTTCCCTAACATAAAGCCTGGCCTACTTGGACACGCTCCCCCAAATTTTCCAATTCCTCCAGCTCTTGCACAGAAACTGGAGGAACCTCTACCAGAATCTTCCTGGGAACGAGCACAACGCCATGCTAAGGAGGTTAGACAATGAAATATGTATAATAACCTGATTGTTTTGAGTTTCTCTTGAAATGAGCCAAATTAAATTTTTTAATTCTAATGATTTATGTTTTTTCAGCTCATCAAGCAATCTGAGAAACGAAAGGAGACGGATATTGATTTTGAAGATAAGAAAATGAATCTTACCCTAACACAAGAAGAATTTGATAAGGAAAACGACTACTACGTAAAGAAGTTGGCCACACCTGATAGGGAACCTCCACCGTAATAACTCTAAGAATGTCATTTTTATTAATTTGATCAATTACCTTATTAATTTATCAATTAAAATATTTCAGTGAGGACGACGCTCAGGAAATTGACGAATGGGATCTTCCGTCTGCCAGAAGACCTCCACCTCCTGCTAAAATTGACGCCGAATTCGTCCGTGAAAGAGTTCATCATCTGAAACCAAGTCGCGGAATTCGACAAGCACCTCCCCGTGACTCAATTCGAGAAGCACCTCCACTTCATGAACCAGAAGTAACTTTAACAAAACAAAAGTAGTTTGAAAAATTCTATATAAGATTCGTTGTCAATTTAGGTACGCATGGTTCGAGAGTCAAACCTACGAAGACCTGCCCCAAGGTACCATCGTGCTCCTGTTCCCGACGAACGTTCACCTCCACCTCCAGGAGGCCGTATAATAAGACGAGAAAACTATCCAGACGAGTAAGTTAGAGTTAATTTTATGCTCTTGCTCCATTATATGCTCAATGTTAACAAAGTTGTAAATTTTTCAGTCATCGAGAACGGGATAGAAACCATCGTGGAGAACGAGAGCGGGGAAAGGCTGAAGAATGGCATGATCCCTGGGTGAGACCTCGTAAAGCAGCAGAACGAAAGAAAAGGAAAGATTCGAGTCTGTCCAAGCGGTCAAGTTACTCAAGTGGCTCGTCACGGTCTTCATCATCATCCTCAAGATCTTCTAAAAGTTCTAAGAGTAGTAGATCTTCCCGTAGTACGAAATCCTCAAAAGGATCTCCACGACGAAGAAAACCTAGGGAAGAAGTGGTCAGAAAAGCACCTCCTAGACGCATATCTCCAAAACCAAGTATGTAGCACGAAATTATAGAAAATGTAAATCTAAATTAAATAAATTTTTACGCTTTCTTCCAGTGCGTATAGCACCACCGCTTCCTTCAAAGGAGGATTTTGGAGACAATCGTCGAGGATTTGGTCAAAATTACAATCGTCCACCTAGATATGCACCACCACCTCCTAGGCCACCAGGTCCAGTAAAGGATCGATTAGGTGACAAACCGGATCAAGGGAATCTTGTGTAAGTTCTTGATTTTTTAAATTCCACTCTAAACATGGATTTTTTCTTTATCTTGGATGAATGAAGGATAAGGAAAATTCACATGAGTTTTTTATGGGTTTCTTATCAATTCTAAATAAATTATTGTTCCATATAATTTAGAAAGGAGAGGGATGTCGTCGTTCGAAATGCGAAACGTCCATTGGAATGGGATTCCCGTTCAACGAGTTCAGCAGGTTCGTACCGTGCCCGATCGAGGACTCGCTCATGGTCAAGGTCAAAATCTCCAATGAAACGGGGCGTAAAGAGATCTAAATTTTCAAGAGAACGATCTCGATCTAAATCTAAATCAATAAGGAAAGGTTCCTGGTCACGAAGTTCCAGCGGTTCAACCTCAGCTTCTTCCCGTCGTACGCCGTCAAAATGTATGAACTTTATGTTTCTCATAATTTCGTCTTAGTAATTCTTAATTTTATCTAAAAAATTTTTTCTTTGATAGCTCGACCACATACTGAACATGGGAAAAAGAATAAACCGCTGACAGATAAAATTATGCCTATCAAACAAATCAAACTTGAACCTACTGGGGCAAAGCCAAAGTCCAAAGGAGAAGTAAGCATTATTTATTTTTCCGAATATTTATATAGGCTCATGAAATATTTAATTTCTTATGAATTATCGATATCACATGTTAATTGAATTTTTTTTATCTTAGGGTCAATCAAAATCATCGTCAAAAGTGAAAATTACTCTGAGACCTTCCAGCGGTATTAAGATGAATAAAAGTATTTTGGATAAATTGGCAGACGATGTCATGGGTAAGGGTAGGATAATCCGTTCGAATTATTCTGAAATTTATTTCATATATTTCATTTATGGAACAGGTGATGACGATGATGACAACTCGAATCAAAATAGTGAAGGGAATTCTAGGGTACGCCTTCTGAATATTCAAATTCAGAGACAAGAAGTTTATTTCAATTGTTGTTGTTGTTTTTTTCGTAGGATGTGATTGTTGAGGAAGATTCGAGCAGCAAAGACAAAGCAAACCGTCGTGAAGAACTTCTAAAACAATTAAAAGCAGTCGAAGATGCGATCGCAAAGAAGCGGTCCAAAATTTCATAGTATATGGTTATATATATATATATATATGTATACGTATAAATATATATATATATCCATTTAAATGCAACTTTGTTTTCGTTTAAAATGCATATATGCAGGTTAGAATCTAGTTTTTTCTATTTAATGAATATTAATTTATAGTTCGAAGTGTGTGATTTTATTTAAACATCTCCAAAGATGTAAAAACATCACTGATAAAAAATTTTTTTTTTTGTTTCAATAATATAAATAAAACGGTCTTTATTTATCAAGAATTTAATTGAAAACATATTATGAGCCACAAATCAAACCAAATTATNATAGTTCGAAGTGTGTGATTTTATTTAAACATCTCCAAAGATGTAAAAACATCACTGATAAAAAATTTTTTTTTTGTTTCAATAATATAAATAAAACGGTCTTTATTTATCAAGAATTTAATTGAAAACATATTATGAGCCACAAATCAAACCAAATTATAACACAAATATAAGTTTATAAACATTATAGATTATAATCCTAGACCATTGTTACAATTTTTCAGACTAACTTTAAAAAATGATCAATAATTTATCTCAAACCTGTATTTATGAAAAAAAAAACAACTAAACTTCAACTTAACGAGATCAGTGAGTTATAATCGATAATTTAAAACTGGCGCAATTTTTTTTTGAAATGGCACACAAAGGCGGGTTAAAGGTACAACAATAATAATAACTATTCTATTGTTGACGCCGACATTAATTGTAATTGGCGACACTCTTATTATTGTTGTGATTTAGTTTACAAGAATACTTTACATATACACAAACACAACCTCGTCGGCGGTCAAATTAAATATACAGGGTCTTTCAACAAGGATGAGTGAAGAAAATTCAAATTTAACCAATCAGATTTAAAAAAAAAATTTTTTTTTTAATATTTGAATCTGGTTGGTTGGATTTAAATATTTGAATTCTCTTCGGTTCATCGTTATTGAGAAACCCGGTTAGTAAATTCATTAATCTCATTTCAANCACAAACACAACCTCGTCGGCGGTCAAATTAAATATACAGGGTCTTTCAACAAGGATGAGTGAAGAAAATTCAAAAATTCAAATTTAACCAATCAGATTAAAAAAAAAAAATTTTTTTTAAATATTTGAATCTGATTGGTTGGATTTAAATATTTGAATTCTCTTTGGTTCATCGTTATTGAGAAACCCGGTTAGTAAATTCATTAATCTCATTTCAGAGTCTATAAATAATACAGTCAAAAAAAAATACAGAAAGTGGATTAAAAAATTTCCTAAGCGGATTAAATTTTANGAGTCTATAAATAATACAGTCAAAAAAAAATACAGAAAGTGGATTAAAAAATTTCCTAAGCGGATTAAATTTTACCTGAAGGAGTAACTAAACAATATGGACATTGATATAAATAAACTACGGTATAAAAAATAACTAGTTCCTACAGATTGACTCGTTAGAGCTGAATTTTCAGCAGTTAGGGGGAATTTGGGATGATTATTTCGATGTTGTGATGAGGATGGCATAACACCACTGTCACTCTGTGTCACAAAATTCTCACCTCCAGAAAATTTAAGTCGTGGTTCCAAGACAGACGTTTCTTTAAGAATACTTTGAACATTTGACAATGAGTCACAAATTGCTGAAGTGATACTATTGGCAGTATCCATAAACTCTGTTGATGAAGACTCTTCATTATCTAAATGAATTGGACATCTATGTTGAGGATCAACAGAACGTGGCTTAATATTTGCAGTTTTGGGACAACCGTAGAAACAAAGTGGGACACCTTTACTCGCTTGATTTAAACTTGTGGACATATTGGCGGCGTTGAATTGAGGCATTTTGATTGTCACGGATAGTGTTGAGATTGGTAAGTGACCTATGACCTAAAAAAAATAAAATTGTTTGTAATTTAACTCTATATTACTTTAACTTTAACTTTAGACAACATGGTCAGAGTGGAGAAAATGAATTGATTGGATAATGGATTGATTACTTACTCGAATGATTTCAACATATGTGGAAACATACGGAAAATGTATTCGCACATGCTCACTTCGTTGAATTTCTTCAATATAAACATTTCCAGCAGTTGTGGAACCGTCTGAAAACATTCCAGGTACTTCGTCGAATGTCGCTTGGTACGTTTTACGCTCGGCACATTCGTTATTTTTTACTATCACAGTCACCTTAAAAAAAAATCATATAAAATATAATACTTCAATGACCTCACTTTGACAAGGTTATTCAACTCATTTCGGAAAGGTCAATGACTTTTTTTTAATAAAGGTCAATGACTTTTTTTTCCGAAAAGGTAAATGACTTTTTTTTCATAAAGGTCAACGACTTTTTTTTTCGAAAAGGTCAATGACTTTTTTTCCCATAAAGGTGAATGATTTTGTTTCCCCATAAAGGTCAATGACCTTTTTTCGAAAACTTCAACGACCTGAATTCGATAACGTCGATAGACTCATTTCGAAAAGGTCAATGACTTTTTTTTTTCGAAAAGTTCAACGACCTGAGTTCGATAACGTCGATAGACTCATCTCGAAAAGGTCAATGACTTTTTTTTTCATAAAGGTCAATGCCTTCTTTCGAAAAGTTCAACGACCTGAGTTCGATAACGTCGATAGACTCATCTCGAAAAGGTCAGTGACTTTTTTTCTTCAAAAAGGTCAATGACCTTGTTTGGAAAAGGTCAATGACCTTGTATAATTAGACATAGTTGGTCATAATGATAACTTACCAAAGTCGTAGTGGTTATATCTTTAGGAAGTGGACTTAGACCACCTTTATTTGTAATTTGTACAGCTAAGGACTCAAGGTCAATGAGCGACCAAGCTCCAGAAAGTGAACAGTAAGGGACTTGAGTAAAATTTAATGGATCAGAGAAGCTCTTCAAATTGGTAAGTCCATAGAGGGCACATCCAACACTTGGGTCAGTTGTACTAAATTTTGGCGAACATTTTGACCCATATCCTCGTCGACTATGGTGATTCTGAATCTCCCTATGACTCGGTAGAGACAGAGTTTCTACTCCACTAATACTGCTTAAAATCACTTCTGAACAATTGTTCCCTAATCTTGAATTTTCTGTTTGGATCCTCTGAGAGAGACGAACAAAGAAATGATAATTTCTGTAAAAACAAAAGAATGAATTAATATTATAATTCCTGCAAAAAAAAAAAAAACAAAAAAAAATAACCAAGTACAGTGTGTCAAAATGTTTTATCATCAGACTCGCTTGATTGGAAATTTTGGTGGTAGTTTTGGCTTGTGACCACTAATTTTGTTTTTTCTCTGTGGTTTCCAACTTTCAACACATTCTCCTTATAAATGTCAAATTTTTGCAAACTAACACAAAGTCTATGTTTAAAATTTTGAGTAAAATTCTAATAAATTATGACAGGTTGATAAGCCCTTATGGTTCAGTTTCAACTAAAACAGACATAAGTCATGAGAGACTTGTCAGACACTAACTACTAAACCAGTAGTAAGTTCTAATCTTGCGTGGGTATATTTTTTTTTGCACTACTCATGCAAAAATGAAATGGCACACGAAGAAAATTGAATTATTATTTAAAAAAAAAGTGTGTTTCACAGCCTTGTAGAAAATATATACAAAAAGATCTACAAGATTAATCAAAAATATATATATAATGGTTATGTATTTGTTAAATTAATGATATAAATCAGTCAAATTTTTTAAATTTTCTAATTTATAAATTCAACTTTTGCCAAATGGAATAAGGTCAAGAATTTATGAAAAAAAAAACAACCAACTAAATTTTACTAAATATGATATATTTCATTATAATTTTTGATTTATCCAGAGTTTCTTCTTACTGCCTAGCAACTAGAAAATCTACAAAGTTAAAGTTGACTTGATACTCATTGTTATATCATCTCATTATAAAATGAGTACAAAAAAAAGACTCAAAAGAGGACAAGAAAATAATTATTATTACAAAATTGGTTCGTTCTGCATAATTTGTGGGTAGAAAAATGAAATGTTTTTGTGCTAATAATAATATACTAATGTAACACTACAAAAGTCTCAAGGAACTTAAGGTTATGGTTAAGTATTGCAAAAATTAATGTAGCTTGAAAATTTATTTTTGAAGTTCTACAGAGTTATATTATTGGCAAAGAAATATAAGGCATAAAAAAAATGCTGACAAGTATCTAAAAAAATTTTTTTAGCAGATGTTCAGTAGTTACTTGAAATTTTGGCTTTTGTGTTTTAGTTTTAGCAAAAAAAAAAGTCTTAATAATGATACATTTTTAATCAACAAAATACCACGCTTGTTACTCAATTTATTAGTTTACATTGATGCTTCAAACTTGAGTCAGAACCCAAAAAGTTGAAAAGTCATAGATAAAAATTCGTTACAAAATTCATTGCAAAAATACCAAAATACAAAAATACAAAACTACAAAATTACAAAATTATAAAAAAAAATTTTTTTTTTTTTAATTTTTTTTTTCGCACTATATACTTACAAATCTCCTCGACAGCTCTTTGACTGTTTCTTTGTACAGTCTTTAAGTTCATTTTGCAGAGTGCAAATGGTATTTATGACCCCTGGTGATATTCTACTGACATCTTGATTGTGGTAAGTGTCATATAATGACTTCAAATTGGTATATGTATCCAGACATGGTTCAAAATCACAACTTGAATCTCCTGTGAATACAAAAAATTAAACTAAAATTTATTTTATTATTATATATATTTTTTTTTTGCAAATAATAATAACCAGAGCTTTCATGGTGAATAATAAGACCATTAATCAACCAGTAGTAGATTTGCTAAATTAAATGACAAATGAGTAACGAAAAAAAAAAAAAAACAAGTCATCGAAATTGAAAGCCCTGGCTCATTTTTTTTTCTTTTGTAACTGGTTACTAGTGACTAGTAAGTATATAGTACTTGTAGTTTGTAACAAATATTGTTGGTTAAAAATTTTAGGATGTGAAAATAATGGAAAAAGTATACTGCAAATCATCACTTGATAAAAAATTTTTGCAAAAAGATTATTATATCTGTGTAATGAACACGAAGAAATCTGACCTTTAAGGATAGGTACTGTAACCAAAGTTATCTTATTTCATTCAACTTATACAAATCACTGAATTAAAAAAATATAACATTTTTTTTTACAACTTTTTTGCGAATTTGCAGATTAGTAATTTGTACTCTAGGTTTGTTGTAATTTGTAACAGAGTTCATAGGTTTTACTTTTGCTCTTGGGGAGTTCCAAAATTTCTTTTCTTATTTTTCCTCTTACATAATAATTTAAGGTCACAGAAAAATGATTAAACTAGTCATCCATTTTATAAGAAAAAAAAAAAAAGAAAAAAAAAAAATATTTTCTCCATAAGAGAAATAATAACCCAAATTGGCAAAGTTTATTTAATTTAGTCACTACAAAACTACAAAACTTTCACTTACCGTCACAAAATGCCAAAACTAGAATCACAATTCCAACACAATTTGAATAATTTTTTGATTTCATAATTTTAAATCAATTCTTTCCAATCGTTTCCTTTAGTAGTAGTAGTAGTAGTAGTCGTAGAAGTAGAAAATGCGTGTGAAAACTTAATCCGGGTAGAACTACGCATGCGTGATGACACTAGACATCTCACTACTATAACTTTTCTTCACTAAATTCCAATTCCACCACAGTATTATGATTATAAAGTAAGTAATTGGTCAAAAAACTCTACCAAAAATATTCATCTTTTAAGAAATGGAGTCTTCACAACGACTTTTCATTGGTTGTTCGTGTTACTTAGGTTCTTAGATAGCAAAAACCAAACTAATCAAGAAGAATCCGGCTTCTAAATTAGTTGTTGTTACTTTGCAAAAAAAAACAAAAAAAAAATAAAAAAAATAAAATAATAATAATAAAAAAACACTAAAATCTAATAGGAATCTTTGCAAATTGGAGGAGAAGTTTCGTTAGTCAACTAGTAAATCCACTGTTACAAACTCACTTGTCCAAGTCCACAACTTACAAATTGTGCATAAATTATGCAAATGATAATATAAGTCTTTAGAATTTGAACAGGATCTTCTTATTACTCCAGAGACTTATATACTTCTCTAAGAAGTCTTATAAGAACTTATATTAATGTCTGATGACGTCAGAATAATATTAGATAATAATACACTTTGTCGCTTCTTATATGATCATATATTTTTATAATTTTTTTTTTTTTTTTTTTTTTACTGAAGGAAGCAAAAAGCACTCTGTAGACTGCACGACGACGACGACGACGACGACGACGACAACGACAACGAAGAGGATGAGATTCGAACAAGTTCTTCTTTTCACTACTATATTCGCATACAGAACACACACACAAAAAAAAATAAAAAAAAAAAAAATAAGTTCAGTTCACTATTTTAGAGAATTCGCACAGTCTCACTACAGATTAAGTTTTTGAAGATTTTCTCTCTTTAGTAAGTGAGCTAGAAGGTTTATATCGTGTCCTGGGATTGGGACGCACTCAACAACGGATCGAACTCAAGTGTATCTCTTATATATACCGAAGAACCTTTAAGAAATTTATAATAACACTCTTGGATTATTCATTTTTGGTCATACTTAGTAGGACCACCAAAAAAAAAAATAAATAAAAAAAATACTCATACACGTGTCTACATAAAAAATATCTTCTCAATAATAAAAAAAAAATAATAATAAATAATAATAAAATTGAGTTATTATTTTTCAAATTGAAAGTCTTCAGAAGAAAAAATACACCACGACAAAGAATAATAATAACACTTTCATAAGGGAAATTAACCCGTTGATGTCTAACAACAGAAATAGAATTTTTGTCAACTTTTTTTCTGTTTTTNACTTTTTTTTTTTTTTTTTTTTTTTTTTTTTTTTTTTTTTTTTTTTTTGTTATATTTAAATTCTAATTTATATCTCTTGAGTTAGTTATATTATAAGTTATATTATAAGTTTAGGTTATATAATTAATTGGTTAACTCTATAAAGTCAGAGAAGAGAGTCAAAGGTCAGACTACTTGTATCTTTCTATTGGCGCAGAAGGTGTAGTTGACTAAACTAAAAATAAGTTAAAAAGACATCTTCAAATTTTAAGATTGGACTCAATCCAATACACAGAGATTTTAAATACTTAATAAAAACTCTCTACATCCAGAACATCACTCTAGTTGAAAATTTTTTTGAATGGGACTAAATATAAATAAAGATTAGTTAGAAAATTATTTCATTTACTTACGCCAAATCATCTCATAGTATTATAGTTAGTAATAGTAATAGTAATAGTAATTTATATATATATATACTTTTTATAAGATTTATAAACTTATAAATTATTTATAGATACTCAATAAACAAGGAATTGTTATTGAATTTTTTTTTTGATTACTAATATTAGTNCATTTACTTACGCCAAATCATCTCATAGTATTATAGTTAGTAATAGTAATAGTAATAGTAATTTATATATATATACTTTTTATAAGATTTATAAACTTATAAATTATTTATAGATACTCAATAAACAAGGAATTGTTATTGAATTTTTTTTTTTTTGATTACTAATATAGNTTTATAAACTTATAAATTATTTATAGATACTCAATAAACAAGGAATTGTTATTGAATTTTTTTTTTGATTACTAATATTAGTTATTATATTATTCACTTTTAGTATCAATTATTAGTACTTTTAGATACACAATATAAACACAACTAACTATAAAACGATAGTCGTCAACATTGTCAAGAGTAGAAATTGTTACTGATTTATAAATTTTATTTTTATAAAGGTACTCTTCTGATTGGTCCTAAGAAGAGAACAATAGAAAATATTTAAGCACATGGTTAGTAAATAAGGTAAGGTTTTTATAAGAACTTCTTCTTTTCAACCAGTTCCTTAGAAGGAGTATGAAATAAGACTATTTTAAAATTAAACAATTGATGAGGGATTTTAAAACTTAAATTTTTAACATATTCTGTACTTCTTCAGGTATAAAATTTTGAAGTCTTCTTANCCTTTTTTTTTTTTTTTTTTTTTTTTTTTTTTTTTTTTTCTATTCTAAACACACCTGACACAGCTTTTGTTTTCTTATTTTTTTTCTTCTTTTGTTTTTGAATTTCTGAAGAACTGAAAATTTTTTACAGGTTTTGACACAAAATAACTAATAAGTATTATTAAGGGTATCTAGGAACTTTAAGAAACCTTTTGTCACTTGAAATTCAGTTCTTGAAGTGTTAAGTTGACAATAATATTAATTATTATTGAATGACCATCTTGGTCAAATCTTTGTTGAGTTTTTACTAATGGTTTCCAAAAAATAGTACTTGTTGGCATGGTTACTAAAAGAAACCTGATTGGACCTATGGTTTGTTCCTTTTGAATCTTAAAAGTCTAACTGAAGGGTTTGGGAAACTGAAATAGGAACCTTTTTTTTTTTTTTTTTTGGTCTCTTCTTCTTCTGCTTTTTTTTCTTCTTCTACGTTCTACGAACCCTGGGAAAGGGAACAACAACAAAAAAAAACCTGTAAGGGTTCTTTTCAGAGATTTTTTTGACAGCTCTAGCCAGCCTCGACAAGGTTGGAGTAATCCCTTAAGATCTTGAAGACCTTCGCCTTTTGCTTCATAATGGCAAGTTTTTTTTTTTTTTTTTTTTTTCATTATCCTCCCTTTTGGCTTCTAAATAACATGGAGCAGGAAGAATAATAAAATGCACCCTGCCTCCTCGTCCACATCTTCATGCTTCAGAAGTATATACTTAAGCTTCAACCATTTTATATTTATTACTTTTACACTTTTTTTTTTTTTTTTCAAATCTCCAGCCACAACCAAATGTTCTAGAGGATATATATACTTGCCCAGTATTCATTTCATTTCGAAGTTTTTATTTTTTATTTTTAACCCTAGAGCAACGAAGCAGAAGTTAAAAAAAAAAAATATATATATACATCACCGGAGGCAAGTTTTTGACCAGCAAACGGAAACTTTTTAGTAATTTATTCTAAAANTTTTTTATTATTTTTTTTTTTTTTTTTTTTTTTTTTTTTTTTTGGTAAAATGATGCGAAATTTAGATAATTTAGGACTATTGAAAGTTTATATAAGAAATGGAGTAGATGTAAACATAAAATTAAGTTAGAACAAAAAAAAAAGAACATTGTTATAAACTTGGTTTATGAAGTTAACATGAAGTTGCGTGTATAGCCCTCATGGATTATTTTTTACTAACTTTGACCCTTAGCTGTATCTTAAATATATGTGTACTTGTCATAGTACTTACCTCAATATACTATTTTTTTCTTACTACTGAC
This sequence comes from Holacanthella duospinosa, assembly GCA_002738285.1. NCBI lineage: Eukaryota > Metazoa > Arthropoda > Collembola > Poduromorpha > Neanuridae > Holacanthella > Holacanthella duospinosa. The sequence continues at coordinate 63,438 of NIPM01000207.1, read as the reverse complement.
AAGTCCTCCCTCCCCTTTAATTCTCAAAAGACTCTCTTTCTCAAGACAAATGAATTGAAAAAAAAAAAAAAAAAAAAAAAAAAAACTCATATTATCATCCCCAATGGGATATTGAAGTTTGAATTTTGAGGACATGTGGGCCTTTTTTTTTTTTTTTTTGTTTGAAAACAGCAGGACATATTATTTGGGCTCTTCAAACTAACACCTAAAACTGGCACTTTAATAGGAAAATGTTAATTGAAAATTCAAGGTCTTAGGAAAATGTTATTCAAAAAAAAAAAAAAGCTATTATTTTCAAATTTTTAAACCATAGCCCTTTGGCAGAGATTAAAGTACCAAAATAATGCTTTTATATTCATTTTTTTTAAGGGTAAAAAAAGTACCAATTTTCTAGACAGCTTGTCTTTTATGTGCTAAACTCGTATCTAATACCCATCATCATTCAGAAATAATTTTATGAGACCTTGTACAGATGTTCAAAGTGTCACAAGAAAAGACGCAACACGCAACCCACGCTATGTTCTCATAGCTTCAACAATGGGAAAATAATTTTTAGGTAAAAATGGGCTCAATTTGACATATTATTGTGAAAACTTGTAAATTAGAAGAAGAAAAAAAATTATTTTTTTTTTCTTTTGTAGAAAGGTGAAAAAAAGTGGTTAATAGGTCTAATAATTGAACCAAATATAGGTAAAAAATAATTAAAAAAAAATATATGTAGTATTACTTACTTANTTGAACCAAATATAGGTAAAAAATAATTAAAAAAAAATATATGTAGTATTACTAGTAGGTTAATAGTTACCAGGTGTGCAAGAATAGTTATTTATGGGTTAAAAAACATATTCAAAAATTCAAAAATTCAAAAATTCAAAAATTTAAAAATTCAAAAATTCAAAAATTCAAAAATTTAAAAATTCAAAAATTCAAAAATTTAAAGTATCAAATAAATCAGGTTTTTTTTCTTTGGAATACTGAGGGTTAATTTCAATTGTTTGTCACTTATTAAAAATTCTTTATTACCTGTTCATTTTTTTACACTTTTTTTTTCGGAAAACACTTTCTATAGTAATACTATAGTAATTCAGGAGTTAATTGGCAGTGTTTTAATTAATTACATTTTCCTTTGGCGTCGTTAAACTTCTAAAAGTAAAAAAAAAATCTCTGATTGTTCAGGATTTTCGGGTTCTAAAGGATTAAAATCAAGTGATTACATCAAGTAATCTCTTGCCGAAAATCTCCTTTGATTCATTTCCTATTGTCAATGACAATGGAACTAATTCCTTTGAAGACGTTTTATGTATTACAATTAGTTATTAAAGAATCTTTTTTATAAGACTCCTCATTACGCATACAAAAGGTAACAAAAAAAAATAGTCAATTGTTTAAGTTTGGTTACTTTTTAGCAGTAGTGCCTAGAGCCTTTACATTGTTGTAACTACGGATGACTCCACCAAAATTCTAATAATCTTCTAAACTAATCTCTAATCTTCTCTTCAACCTACACAAAACAATAGGTTGGAGATATAAAAGAAAGACAACAATGGAATTATACAACCACTACCAACGATTATACCCCAACGGCTTGTATTATTCAACATTCAACAACTAACTAAACTCCATGGCCTTCACATTTTCAATTGACCAAAGATACCTTCAAAAAAAAAATATTTTTTTTTCTTCATCTTCTCCAAACCTCGCTCCAAGTCCAACCAGTTTTCATTTTGGACTTGGAATCTTATTATTATACTCAGATCTAAAGGTGGAAGGACCATAGCTAACGTATTTTGCTGTTCGATTTTAAAATTCTGAGAAAAAATTAATGACATTCAACAAGTCAAACTGAACAACTTTTATCATTAAATCATTTAATTTGTATGAGTAGTTTTGTCACCAGAAGGTGACAAAGTTAGTATAAGTAGTACTTGCTATTCGGTTCGATTGGTATGAAACTTGGTAATTAGGTACCTTGTAAGGTACCTTATATCGGGCTGAACAATGTTTAAATAAAGTTTTCTGTAAATATAAGAATCATTTGAAGCCGAATATAGTAACCGAAACCGGCTAAACCAGAATCGGTTGAGCCGGACACTTTTTCACAGTTCCGATACATATATCACATGGTTTTTACCTCGGTTAAGCCGAATCTCGGATTTCACAAACTAAATTTTCTAGTCCGGTGGGATTCGACCTATGCGAGGTTTACAGTAAATCGTTTCCATGTGTAGTTTCCAAAACGTAGGGTACGTTGAAATAGGGTTTACTATAAACATAAAATTTAGAAGCCGAAACTGGCTAAACCGGAATTGATTAAGCCAAAATTCGGTTAAGTCGGAAACTTTTTCGCGGTCCCAGTACATATATCACTTGGATATCACGTGGATTCGTTAAGTCGAATCTCGGATTTCACAAACCAAATATTCTGGTCCGGTGGAATTCGACTTATTCGAGTTTACTGTAAATCGATTCCATGTGTAGTTTTCAAATCGTAGGGTACCCTTAGTGTTATAATTTAGTGTCATCTTTGTGTAGTAACTACATTAGAAGTGACTTATTGGCCTCCATCTAAACATTATTGTTCAGGTTGACAAAAAGTTTTCCGCGCCTACCGATTAGAACTAATTTTCCGCGCACTGATTTGAATATTAGTTTCTCTTCCTGCCACTTTTAATTTTTAAATCTGCTAAGGCAAATTAAAAAAAAAAATCGCGGGAAGAGGAAAGAAATTCAAATCGGTGGTGTGGAAAAGAAACACACCAATCAGTTTCTACCAAATTTCATACCGATCCAACCAAACGGCAGGTGTATCCGTAAAACNTTGGCCTCCATCTAAACATTATTGTTCAGGTTGACAAAAAGTTTTCCGCGCCTACCGATTAGAACTAATTTTCCGTGCACTGATTTGAATATTAGTTTCTCTTCCTGCCACTTTTAATTTTTAAATCTGCAAAGGCAAATTAAAAAAAAAATCGCGGGAAGAGAAAAGAAATTCAAATCGGTGGTGTGGAAAAGAAACACACCAATCAGTTTCTACCAAATTTCATACCGATCCAACCAAACGGCAGGTGTATCCGTAAAACATTTTGCGCCACTTATTGTTAGTTCAGAAGCTATATAACTTCCAATAGACTTGACCCCAAATTAAACATTGTTAAGGTTGTCACAAGACACCTATTCATATCATAATCTACCAAGTTTCATAAAAATTTGACCAAATGTCAAGCAATTACTTATACCAACTTTGTAACCCTTTGATACTAAAACTACTGAAACAATTTCTTTGACCTAATGAGGAAAACTATTCAGTTTGACCTCGTGAACAATATACATTTTTTTCTAAAATTTAAAAACTAAATAGAAAAATACGTTATTCATTGTCCCTCAACCTTTGTTGAATAATAGTTAAAAAAAAAATGAATCAAAAAAATAGTTAATTTGTTGATTATATGGGATCACGGATGGCTAATTGAAGGAGGTTATTACATCTCTTCTCTGATNATGAGGAAAACTATTCAGTTTGACCTCGTGAACAATATACATTTTTTTCTAAAATTTAAAAACTAAATAGAAAAAAACATTATTCATTGTCCCTCAACCTTTGTTGAATAATAGTTAAAAAAAAATGATATGAATCAAAAAATAGTTAATTTGTTGATTATATGGGATCACGGATGGCTAATTGAAGGAGGTTATTACATCTCTTCTCTGACCGTCTGTTTTCATGTATCATGTCTGAGAAGGTTTAAGCGAATGGAATTATCTATTATTATTGATTCACTAATAACAATAATTATAATTGCCAAAAAAAAAAAATGTTAAGGGTCACGTGTCAGAAGTAAGGACGAAGATCAAAGGGTTGAATCTTTTAGATTTAAAAATCCTTCCATAGATTTAATACATTTAACCCTCATTTCACTCATTGTCATTAGAATAGTTCAACTTAATTAGTTGAATTAATTTGCATTTAATTTTGTACTATTTTGGCAGATGTTAAAAATGTCCATTAATTTTAACTTTAAAAGGTATTTTAATTCGTTTAATAAATAAAGTACTTTATGTAACTTCTCCCCTCCTTAGTCTTTGACTTTGACTCATCTGTTGAAGATGAGAAAAATAATAAGTATTATTTTATTTTTTGTTTAAATAATCATAGCCTGAGGGTAAGTGGAGGTTTCCGATATAAATTTTCACCCTCTAACGCTACTTCTAACACCTTATATGTACATATGTTCATATTACACAATTATGTTCAAAGATATCCTATCAGGATCCGGTACTGTCACGTCGTTCCTATTAAATGTTAAGGGTTTCTTACTAAGAAACCTGATTCTAACCTTCAAAAAATGAGTAATTGAACACGAGCTAATAAATTAGAGTTCATGTCATTTTATTTTCAAATATAAAATCATTTTATAATGATTTTTAAACCTAAAGTATAAAAAATAAAATAAAAAATTTAGCCTGAGGCTACAAAATAGTTACAGGCTAGATAATAGGTTCCATGGAAACCATGATTGGAAATTAAATTTTCTAAAATAATAATAATAATTATTGTTTTCCTTTTAATTTTCTTTAACATTTTGATCTTAAAGCTAAAAAAATTTTTGGTAATAATAATAATTATTAGAAATTTAATGTAGTAAATAGTATCTTCTGGTAAAAGTTATTTAGCTAGAGACATAGAATAACTATTTTATGGGTATATGAAGGTTAATTAAATAAAATAATTTCCGCGGTTTTTCTCCTAAAAATTTAAATATGAGTGATACAAAAGTAAGACCACGATCTGGATTTTATAGTAAAAGTCCTGGTCCAGGAGCTTATAAACTTCCATCGTTAATCGGAAAACCTCAACATTCTGTAACACATCAAATTCGTCCTGAATTTACTATGGCTCAACGATTGGATAAAATTTTAAAAATCCCGCCTGGTCCTGGTGTAGGAAAATATGGGATTGTTTGGGGTCTCCAAACTAATGGGAAACATTTAGGACCAGAGTATACATTTCGACCTCGACTTGAACCTAGTAATATTAATATTTAATAACCAATCAAATTAATCAATTTATAAATCATAAATCATGATAATATTTTTGGAGTAAATAATACTTAAATTTAATTTTATATTATAATTTTTTTTCAGAATTAAAAGTTGCTGTTCCAGGTCCAGGTCAACATGATTTACCATTGTTGGAAATCTATCGACCTGCTGCACCTGGATTTACAATGAGACAACGTACTACATATTTTCGACGTAATAATAAATGTCCTGCTCCAAATGCTTATAGTCTTCCACCATTGTTGGGACCACGTGTTATTGAAAGACCCGCTCAACAAGAATGTACAATGTAAGTCAAATTATTTAGTCTACACAGTACAAAACTACACTCTTTTACCATTACCACTTACTTTTCTATCGCTTTTTTTCAACTTTTTTTTTTATTCTTCTTCTTAAGCTTTTGAAAAATTAAATAATTATTATTGTTTGCATAAAATTTCCATCAAATATTGGCTGGAGAGTAAAAGAGTACAAAAAATACTGCTGGAGCACCTCTTGAACGATAATTAAAAGCATTGGCGCCAAGTCTTCAATAAAAAAAAATGTTTGCGTGTAGTAAGAATAGTGCAAAAAATATATAAATATATAAAAATAAAAAAATAATGTGGTGTTTGGTGTTTAGTGTAAGAGGGTTAACTAACACTTCTTAAAATTTGCATTGGCAGATGATTTCTGAAATGATCTCTTTTTAAGTTAGTTTTTTTTTTTTTTTTTTTTTTTCCTAAAGAGATTTCAGGAGCCAAAGTCAAGTCTTTTGTTAATAGGTAGAGGATTGTTGGCGTCAATTTTTATTTGTTTAGTGTAAAGATCAAAAAAAAATTTTTTTGAATGAAATGGTGTGGAAAAGAGTTAAGATGAAAAAAATAACTAGAAGGTTAATAATATATCAAGTAATAAGTAGTTGGTTGAGATAGATTTTTTGGGAACTTTAGGAACCAGTGTATCATTGCGTGTTTCAAATTTTTATAAAAATGACAGAACAGATGTGCAAATCCGGGTCTAATGATCCATTTTATGTAATCATTTTATCAATTTTTTATTTTATTTTCCGCCATACTGTCAATTTATAAAAAGAAATATTAAGTTTTTGTTTGTTGGCCCGCTTCCTACTAAATTTACGTATCAAAGGAGTTGAAGTAGTAGTAAATATGGTTTATTAAAAAAAAAAAAAAAAAAATTTTTTGAATTAAAAAAAAATTTTTTTTGAATAAAAAAAAAAAAATTTTTTTTTTGAATTAAAAAAAAATTTTTTTTTTTTTTGAATTTTTGAATTTTTGAATTTAGGAAAGGCGATGTCGGACTACATATGAAAAAGGTCCTTAGTCCAGGTCCTGCAGCTTACTCAGCAGTTCGTCCAGATACAGTCAAAAATAAAGCACCTGAATTTACAATGGCTACTAACGCTTGTTATAAAAAATTATGGACATCTAAGTGTGGTCCTGCATCATATGATCCAACAAAACGAATCTTTTATGAATCTCCTGCTTATTCATTTGGTACCCGGTTAGTTTATATAATATTTAATTTATAATTAATTACTAAATTATTAATTTAAGGAAGAATTAATTTTTAAATATGATATTTTTTTAATACTTCCAGGCATAATGAATATGTTGCCAATATGTACACTGAGTGTGACAAAGTGCGTCTACTACATGCAAANGGTTAGTTTATATAATATTTAATTTATAATTAATTACTAAATTATTAATTTAAGGAAGAATTAATTTTTAAATAATGATATTTTTTTTAATATACTTCCAGGCATAATGAATATGTTGCCAATATGTACACTGAGTGTGACAAAGTGCGTCTACTACATGCAAAGTCCGGTACAGCAAAGTAGTAATCTCTATTATAATCTAATAATGTAAAGAAACCATGTCCAAATTTTTTTAATTGTTCAAACGAAAAAAAATTTTAAACAATAAATGAATTTAATCTTAATTCAATTGTTATTATTTAATTTAATTAGTAATTTTTTCATATGTGTAAGGTAAAAGTGACGCTATTTGAAATTTCATTAAATACCACGTGTTAAATTGGCACAAGTTCAAATTAATTTTATTTTTTTTTAAAGAAAACTCTACTCTACCTCCCACTACCCTTAGGAATGGGCATTAGAAGGATGTTATTGTTAGGGGTTAGTAGTGTTTTTTTTTTAAATAATTTATTTACGTGTCAGTAACATCATTTTACAAGAAAATGGTAATATGAAAAGACACGNTAAGGTAAAAGTGACGCTATTTGAAATTTCATTAAATACCACGTGTTAAATTGGCACAAGTTCAAATTAATTTTTTTTTTTTTTATAAAGAAAACTCTACTCTACCTCCCACTACCCTTAGAAATGGGCATTAGAAGGATGTTATTGTTAGGGGTTAGTAGTGTTTTTTTTTTTAAATAATTTAAAATGCACAGTCATTGTAGTAAAATGTTCTTTTACCATTATACTTTTCTCACGCCTACATATGTAGGTGTAACATTAGTGTAATTCTTATTGTTAATTTGATTAGCCTAATTAACCTAGTAGTCTTATTTTGTAGTTTTGAGTGGTACTAGCACTTCGGTTTTGTTTTAAGTTTTTTCTTTCTTTTTTTGGATGGTTCATTACNTTGTAGTTTTGAGTGGTACTAGCACTTCGGTTTTGTTTTAAGTTTTTTCTTTCTTTTTTTGGATGGTTCATTACAAAATTTTTGGGATGAACTATTCTATTCCGAAAGATCTATGTTGTGAAAATATCAGATCTGTGACACTTTACCCATTCTTTCACTACTTTTTTTTTAATTTACTTAAGGAAGGTTCAACTTCTCCTTTGGTAAAAGAAACATACCTATTCCATAAATTAATGACTCTTGCGACGAAAAATTTTTCANATTCAACTTCTCCTTTGGTAAAAGAAACATACCTATTCCATAAATTAATGACTCTTGCGACGAAAAATTTTTCAAATGAATTTTAATTCATTGTTAGCACTACTAGTGCAAGCTTCATTTTAGTTTTTCCAGTGTGTTCTTTAAATTTTAGGTAAGAGTTGAGATCTACAATGTTCTGTAAAAAGATAAGTTTATATGTTTCGATAAGTGTTGTTTGATCTAACCTCTCTTTAAGACTTAGAATATTGCACGAGTCGTAAAGGTCGTAATAATCCTTATTTTCGAAATTGAATTTTGAATTGTAGTAAATTTTTGACATGGTGTATTTCTTCTTATTGGTGTAAGGGTAGAAGTATTGAGTTAGACTATTGTTAACTTTATTTTGTATGGAAAGAAGTTTAATAGGCGCATCTGCCCAATTACTGAAGCAGTAGTTTATGTGCGATAATACGTAGGTGTTTAATACGATTTTGTATAAATGTGGAGTGAGTACTCTATTTATTATCCTGATCCTTCCACATCCGCTTGCTACTTTATTTTCTACGTGTAAGGTATTGTAGGTGTATTGTAAGGCATGGCNAATTACTGAAGCAGTAGTTTATGTGCGATAATACGTAGGTGTTTAATACGATTTTGTATAAATGTGGAGTGAGTGCTCTATTTATTATTCTGATCCTTCCACATCCGCTTGCTACTTTATTTTCTACGTGTAAGGTATTGTAGGTGTATTGTAAGGCATGGCTCTAGCTCGAGGTGACTCAAAATTTCTGAGCCAGAGCCAGTGCATGACTCTGGCTCATGTAGTAATTTTGAGCCAGAGCCATGGCTTATAAGCCAGCTCAACGAAACTTGTGAGCCATGGCTCAATGGCTCAACTTTTCTTCTAAATTCTTCCACTTTTACTTTTATTTTTTATTTTTTTTCTTCCAAATCATCACTTTTTTTTTTAGTTTTCGGAATTTTTGGTCACTGAAAGTCAATTTGCCTTTAGCCAGTTTATAATTATTATTTGTATTGGCTTATTCTCACTAGGGCATTTTCACTTTTAGCAAAATGTGCATATTAACGGAAAAAATTTTTTTTCTTTATGTTGAGCCATGAGCCATGGCTCTGGCTCATGAGCCAGCTCAACAAAAGTGGGGAGCCAGGATCATGGCTAATGAGCTGGCTCACCGCTCGGGTGAGCCATGAGCCAGTGGCTCTGGCTCACACGCAAACTGAGCCATGCGGAATACTAGGCTGCATCATTTCGTTGTTAACTTCGCTCACTAAAATGATTGGTGGTGGCTCTCCGCTGCCCATCTCTAACAACGGTATGATTCAGTGTATGGCGGAGCGTTTAGTGTCACCATCATCTGTGATTTGTTGTTGTTCATTTGGTTATTTTTAGACACAAATCATCAATTGAATTGATTTTGAAGTGNACAAATCATCAATTGAATTGATTTTGAAGTGTTTATTTGTTGTTCAAATTGAGTGACAGAAGGTTCAATTTATTGAGTTTTGAGGAGTCGTCTATAACAACCGGGTTATTAATTTGTACAAGGGATTNGCCAGCTCAACGAAACTTGTGAGCCATGGCTCAATGGCTCAACTTTTCTTCTAAATTCTTCCACTTTTACTTTTTATTTTTTTTCTTCCAAATCATCACTTTTTTTTTAGTTTTCGGAATTTTTGATCACTGAAAGTCAATTTGCCTTTAGCCAGTTTATAATTATGATTTGTATTGGCTTATTCTCACTAGGGCATTTTCACGTTTAGCAAAATGTGTATATTAACGGAAAAAAATTTTTTTCTTTATGTTGAGCCATGAGCCATGGCTCTGGCTCATGAGCCAGCTCAACAAAAGTGCGGAGCCAGGATCNATTCTCACTAGGGCATTTTCACGTTTAGCAAAATGTGTATATTAACGGAAAAAAATTTTTTTCTTTATGTTGAGCCATGAGCCATGGCTCTGGCTCATGAGCCAGCTCAACAAAAGTGCGGAGCCAGGATCATGGCTAATGAGCTGGCTCACCGCTCGGGTGAGCCATGAGCCATGGCTCATTGAGCCAGTGGCTCTGGCTCACACCCAAACTGAGCCATGTGGAACACTAGGCTGCATCATTTCGTTGTTAACTTCGCTCACTAAAATGATTGGTGGTGGCCCTCCGCTGCCCATCTCTAACAACGGTATGATTCAGTGTATGGCGGAGCGTTTAGTGTCACCATCATCTGTGATTTGTTGTTGTTCATTTGGTTATTTTTAGACAAATCAATTGAATTGATTTTGAAGTGTTTATTTGTTGCTCAAATTGAGGGACAGAAGGTTCAATTTATTGAGTTTTGAGGAGTCGTCTATAACAACCGGGTTATTAATTTGTACAAGGGATTGNGACAGAAGGTTCAATTTATTGAGTTTTGAGGAGTCGTCTATAACAACCGGGTTATTAATTTGTACAAGGGATTGATCTGAAATTCAAGTTTTTTTGGTAAGTCAGCAATACTGTTTAGCCAGAGACGACAAAAGAATTAGTTCGATTTAGTTGATCTCTAAATTTTAGTATTTTATAATGATTGATCGATTTATTTTCTAGAGCTACCTCATTTGGTTATCTTTCATTACATCACAATTGCAACTATTGACACGATGGCGGGTTGTTGGTTGGCTTGGATAAAATTTAATACAATTGGCGTTGGATCAGAAGGCATGGATATTCATCTTCAAGCTTTGGGTTGGGGAATTGCATTAATTGCTTTCGGTTTAATCGTTTTGGCATTTGACACCAGAGATAATGGAGCTAATCGGTAAAATGATATTACTATGACATATGACTTTGATTTAAGCCAGAGGATGCCTCGGGAAAATTCAAATCTTTTTACTAATCAATCAGATTTGAATAAATTTTCATTACTCCAATCTGATCTATTAAAATTTTTGAATTTTCCTTTTCAAAAACTTGCTTATTTAAACAATTCAGTGGTGATTTAAACTTCATTCACTGACAATGACATTCACCATTTTACTTAGAATGTTAAATTTTTATTTTAGCCAATCAGTCCGTGTCAGAGATCATATAATGGGCTTGGAACAACGATACTTTGTGGTTGTTTTAAACGGGTTTCTTCTCTATGCAGCGCTGGCAATATTTCTACCGAAGAGTAATCATGAAGTAATTTCGCCGAGGTGAAAATACGCTTAACTGATCAAGTTCTTAACTTTGATTTAAATGAATACCTCAAGATCAAGACTGTTCCTTTCGCTATTGTTGTGATAGGTTTCGGGTTTAGAAGAATTTAATTCTTAGTTCTTCTTCACAGATTTAACACAATTTATTATTCTATACATATTTTTCCCCCCTAATAGTCAAGAAAGAAAAAAAAAAATTTTTTTTTTAAATTTTACTCCTGTCAATGTCTAGTTTAGATTTTGACCATTTTTTCACTATTCAAAATTCAAACGCTAATATTTCGGAAGGTACACAAAATGAATTTTCTTCACTACTCACTAACTAGTCNTTGATTTAAGCCAGAGGATGCCTCGGGAAAATTCAAATCTTTTTACTAATCAATCAGATTTGAATAAATTTTCAATACTCCAATCTGATCTATTAAAATTTTTGAATTTTCCTTTTGAAAAACTTGCTTATTTAAACAATTCAGTGGTGATTTAAACTTCATTCACTGAGGAGTAATTGACAATGACATTCACCATTTTACTTAGGATGTTAAATTTTTATTTTAGCCAATCAGTTCGTGTCAGAGATCATATAATGGGCTTGGAACAACGATACTTTGTGGTTGTTTTAAACGGGTTTCTTCTCTATGCAGCGCTGGCAATATTTCTACCGAAGAGTAATCATGAAGTAATTTCGCCGAGGTGAAAATACGCTTAACTGATCAAGTTCTTAACTTTGATTTAAATGAATACCTCAAGATCAAGACTGTTCCTTTCGCTATTGTTGTGATAGGTTTCGGGTTTAGAAGAATTTGATTCTTAGTTCTTCTTCACAGATTTAACACAATTTATTATTCTTTACATATTTTTCCCCCCTAATAGTCAAGAAAGAAAAAAAAAATTTTTTTTTTAAATTTTACTCATGTCAATGTCTAGTTTAGATTTTGACCATTTTTTCACTCTATTCAAAATTCAAACGCTAATATTTCGGAAGGTACACAAAATGAATTTTCTTCACTACTCACTAACTAGTCTNCTATTCAAAATTCAAACGCTAATATTTCGGAAGGTACACAAAATGAATTTTCTTCACTACTCACTAACTAGTCTAAACTTATTTGATTGTATTATTATTAACTTTAAGCGTATTCGTTTTCTCCTTTATATATTTGATCTGGAAATTCATATGAATTTCAAATTTAAAACATTATAACGCTTACAGGAGTAATCTCATAGTGTTAAAACTCACGATAATTCATAAAGAAATAAGGTAATTAATTATCAGGATCCTTGTACTCTTGTAAAAATATCATATAATCCAATAATAATTATCTTATTTTGTTAAATTTAAATACCCTGTAACAATTGATACAGACTTACAACTATTTACTAGTAGGTTTTGATTCATATTCTTTTGAAGCCTTATGGTTCATCATGAGAATTTGAATCATCGATCCGTCCAAGAATCAATTCTTGAAGAGTTCACATCTGTTGTTCTTCAGTACATAATGCGCTCGCTTTCCTTGAGACCATGATCTACAAGTTAATAATTAAAAAAAAATACTTGTTGACGTATGATTACTTAAGTGTATGGAGGCTACTAGATTTTAGAAGTCTTTATATCTTAAGTAGAATACTAAAGCAGACTTAAAATTAAGTATCATTAATAAAAATTTACCGACATACTCGTTGGAGCACATGAATTTTCCGGTTGAAAAGTTGGAGATTTAGGAGTATGTCGATTACGATGACAGAACTTCCGACGAAAAACCATAAGTACTTCACTATTGCAGAAACAAAAGAGTAGTGAGACGCAGAAACCCTAGCAAAAATTACATAACTTTTTATTAATCATAAACTTATAATAACTAATTTAGATATATCCTAAGTAGTAATTAAGTGTTCTAGATTTACCTGAAGTGAAGCTACTGCAGCTGAAACAACATCATAAATGTATGCTTCCGGACTCCCTTGATTTGGTCTGAAAGGAATAAGCAAATAGTGCAATCCAAGAAGAGGAATTAAGATCAATGTAGCTCGAACAGCCTGTAAGAATCAAAATTTCATAAATATTTTATAACTTGACAACTTGATTCAATTTTATTTTTATTTTCAGGTTCTCTAAACTAAATTACATATTTGAAAGCATGACCCAGTAATCAAATTGTGGATAAGAAACTATTAATATTAGTCAGTCTCTCAGATGACTAATGATGGAGTCTAAAAATATCCTCATTAGATAGAAGATTAGAACAGACTTGGTTCCAAGAACTTCATAACAATTGCTCATCATTGTAATTTGTCAAGAATTTTAATCAACGATTGCCATTGGTACGTTTCAACTTAACTTATTATGTGTAATACTCTAGAGAATCTTGAATCTTTTTGTCTGATAAAGTGCCTGATGCGTGCTTCCGTAAGGGATTTGATCATGAATTATGCTTACGCATAATAATGCTTCAAAAACTTACTANGCCTGATGCGTGCTTCCGTAAGGGATTTGATCATGAATTATGCTTACGCATAATAATGCTTCAAAAACTTACTAAAAAAAAATTTTTTTTTTTTAGCCTTACAGTATCTCCCAAATTATTAACATAATTTCGCAACTACTGCTGCTAGCGACAAAAGATAACTTATCCTAAGAAGTATAACTCANGCCTGATGCGTGCTTCCGTAAGGGATTTGATCATGAATTATGCTTACGCATAATAATGCTTCAAAAACTTACTATAAAAAAAAAATTTTTTTTTAGCCTTACAGTATCTCACAAATTATTAACATAATTTCGCAACTACTGCTGCTAGCGACAAAAGATAACTTATCCTAAGAAGTATAACTCATTCTTCTTTGATATAAGACCGCTAGATCCAATTAACACAGTTGAGTCAGTAGTTCCTTTCGCTTTCTCTCTTTATAACCATTTTTGGTTTATGATGGTACTATGGAGAAAGTTCATCTAGGGAATTCATTTTGTAATCTCATTCTCTGTTGTTTATTTTTTTTTTTTGTTGTTGCTTTCACTTGCCTTAGCTCAATAATGTTTCCAACTCAATAGTTGAGCCAAGCTTAGACTTAAGTTGCAGAAATAAAATAAAGTTAATTAGAAAATTGGGCCGTCAACATATAAATATCAAAGAAGAAAAATGGAAACCAACGTTGCCATATTTCTTTTTCTTTTTTTTTTCTCTCTCTCTCTCTCTCTCTCTCTCCTAATCAACCCCTGGATTTCGCCTACAATTTTCATTTCCCTTTTGGTTAATAATAATAATAATAATAATAATAATAATAATATGTTTGAATTAATTAGGAGTAGTACCGAAAAATCTCAAATTTTGGTCTCTTAGGGTTAATTTTTGGTTGACTAGAGTTAGGTTTAGGTTTCGGTTTGAGTCTCAGGACTTAGAATTTTTTTTATAATAAAACTATTTCCATGACTTGGAAAGTGAAAGTCACTCTCAACTTTCACTTTTAGTTGTTGGTTATGGTTACCTTTCTGAGAGAAAGATGATTATCCGTGATAGCTCCAACAGATGAGTTTCTTCTGCATACATTTGTAAAGTTCCTTTGATTATCTTTTAGTTTCCTAACCAGGACACGGAGAATATTGATGAGAAAAGCCAAACTAAGGACCAAGGAAACACAAACTGGAATTGAGAGGATGTAGTTCCATCCACTTTCGTCAACCCAACATCTGAAATCAAAGGATAATGAAAGATCGGGGGTAATTTATTTCCAATTTATTTAAATTATCAACTCTGACTTTCTCTTCATTCAAGGAGAAAGTCTGAGGAAAAGTATGATGATTACATAGACATAAAGTTTGAAGAGGCGTTGTAGAAAGCAACAGGCAGAAAACTAATATGCTTATGTTAAAAAAAAATTATTTATCTTTTTTTAGAAAAAAAACTTTCTCCTCAACAAGTTAGTGATGAGAAAATGCCAAATCGGATTTCTCCCTTGACTCCAATTTCAACATGAAGCATGAAATTGAGAAAGTCATTCTCATATTACTTACCAGTACAAGGATTTGATGGAAATATCCTTCGGGTTAGAAAAAGGCAATAAAGAAAATTTTGAATTTTTCAAGATTTTTCGTTATAGACAGACTTGGATACGAAAATCTTCAAGTGATATGGGAGAAAGGCTGTGAGTAACTCATGTACTATATAATAGCCTTTAAAGCTCCTTATTTGCTTAAACTTTTCAAAGGCTTATAGAAAGCGAAAGCAGCTTTCACCAGATTCTTTGCTCTTTTTTTTTTTTTTAATTTTTTAGAAATGATTAAGTTTAAGAAATGATTTACGCATGATTTTTGTCATCATCATTTGCACGATAGTAGACATAGAGTAGAATAGGAATTAAGGGTCCTCCCCATCCAAAAATATAGAAACCCTTGAGTAAGCTGGAGTCCGAACGAATGAAAGCCAGTACAAGTAATGTATGGAGGTAAAATCCTTCACAAAACATCCAAAAATAATTCGCAACCATAAAATAATGGACCACAATATGAAGAACTTTACACCAATTCTGTAGGAAAATTAAATATATAAATTAATATTTATTAGACTTGATTATACAAGTGGGCTTTATGAGTGGATTATTACCGGAGATCGAATTAGAACTCCTGGACTATCCACAACCAAACGATAAAAAGCCATCCAGAGCATGTTACTAATTATGAATGACACGAAGAGGTGCTTATGAATCCGTACTCGAGTACATTCCAAACATCTACATATAGAAAATCAAAAATTTTTGACAAGTTTCATAAATTTACTCTTGAAATCTGATTCTGTAGAAGGGAAACACGTTGAAGTTTAGTGAGAAAATTAAGTTAGGGTTGAAAGTTTCAAAGTTTCAGGTAATTTAATTGAATAAGTTCATACTTGAAGGAATAGAAAATGACAAGTGAGATGATGAGAGCACAAACTGAGATTAAATATCCAGATTCATAGAGAGTGATTACCATTCGGCGCCACTGAAATGGAAATAATTGACAGAATTTACTAAAATAACAAAAGCATAGATTCAGGATTAATTTTGTAGATTAGGAAAGATTATATAATATCTCTAACTTATAGAGGAGGAGTACTTTAGGTCGTAATTATGATAGAAACAAGTTTTGGACAGTGACATAGAGAGATGTTGATGTTGAATGAGAAGGTTAAAAAAAATGTCACTGTCACCCGAAGGGATGACACTTTTTGTCACTTTTTGTCACTTTTGAATAGTATAGGGATGAAAGTTGAAGTTTTAACTTATAGAATTCATGATCTCTAAGATCAATCTTTTGACCAGTTTATAATATGGCCAGTATGTCATCATCACTCATAAGTATCAAATTTCAATCGCCATTTTGACAAAATTATGAGTAGTAGTGATCATCTTTTTGCTGCGGTTTTTTTAATAAACTAGTAGTGATGATGAGAATTAAACTGAAAAGTTTCTCATTAAAATGATAAATTTGTGAAGTTTGAGGAAGGGAGTTGAACATTGAACACACCTTGCGGTGATTTTAATATTAAATTATTATTCTAAAATGTAATAATTTTATTAAAAAGAGAAAGCAAACTTTCTCTAGTTTTCTGTAAATCTTGCCTGTAAGTCAGCCATATCCACACAATTTGTGTAATTGGACCAAATGTTGTTTGTAAGCACATGGCGGAACCAAGTTCCGTCATTAAGACATGTCTTGTGGCCATATTCTGAAAATTAAGAACAGAATTTTAGTAAATTATTATATAATTTTATTAATTAGTCTTACAATTTTGACTCTAAAAGTGTCGAATATCGAACAAACAAATTACTAATTCATTATCTTTGCTTTTGTTTCCAGGTACGAAGAGAAAGTAGTACGAGAGAAAAAAATAAGACTTTTTTTTAGTCTTATTTATTCAACCCTTATGAATTTGGGAAAGACTGTAGAGATTTACTTTAAAATGTATATGTGTAACTTCAGAGGATTTGACTTTCTCCAATTACATAAAATGTGTAGCTGAAATTTCACCCAAAAACGAATACAAGTAAGATCATCAAGAGGTTCACTGCTTAAACGTAAGATAAGTCTTTCTAGAATAATTTTTACACTTTCAAGAATAGTTACTGTTAAAAAGACTTCTTCTTTCTATTCAGAAAATATTCTCCATTTTCCTTCTCAAATTTCCTAAATTTTTACCTATTGTAATGACTAATTGGATACTTTGTGATTTCTTTGTAATCTATTGTTTTTTTTTTCTTTCTCAAGCCTTTTGTCAAGAAATGAGCAGTGTAAGCTCAGCAGTGTAGGTCCGTTGGGGGAAAAAAAAATTTTCTTTTATTCAATTGGAGGAGGTCACAAGAGTGATGTCCTCACCCAGAGGGAATTAATTTAGAAAAAAAAATAAGTGATGAGCTTTAGTCAAAAAATTAATGATTCATCTCCTGAAGTTTTGTATCTCATGTTAGAATTTTGATAGAATAACCACGGTATTTTGGAAATGTTGTATTCAGTTGGTCCCGAGCGGCTCTGGTAACCTAAAATGTGAGTAATTAATATAATTTTATGTCTTTTTCATATGTCTGGATTTCATTTCCGTTTCTTTATTTAGTATAATATTATGATCTAATATGTTAGACTCACTCGTTGTCTACCATAGAGAAGCAGATTTTGTAATTTTGAAATCTTTTGGAAACCATACAAAAGTGAAATGTCCGTTACCCATTCCCCAAGGCCTTTTAAAACCACAGTCTGGAGTTCTAAAATGAAGAAAATTAAATTTAAAATTAAATTTCTCAGAATTTTTAGGTATAAAAATTTTTTTTTTTTTTTTTTTTTTTGAATTTAATTGTTTTACTTTTCATATCACCCAAAGAGTGTCCAGTAATTTCATATTCTGGCTCATGTAACATGTCCTTGTGATGAATCATATTGTTGATTGAAGTTTGACTAATTCCAGTAATCCCAAAATCTGTGAGTGAGTCCATATTGAGTTGAAGTGTTAGATTTTTAAGTTGAGGATAAGTCTTGATGAGCAGCTGGAACTCATCGTTGCCAAATTTCACTTGAGACATATGGTTGAAAAGTTTTTCTGGTCGGACAGCAATATGTGTTCCAATGTAATTAAGAGTAGGTCCATCAATAATTTGTAGTTGAGTCAAATATGGAAATTTCTTTGTCAAGATTTCCAAATTTAATGTCAAGAAATGTGGATTCATGATGTTAATATTCAAGACATTTAAATTTGGAAATGAAAATTCATCATTTTCAGTCCAAAATTCTTTTAAATTTGTTGTATTCCGACTATGAATACTAATACATAGAGTTCGCATTGATTGATAAAGTGATTCTTCCATTGTTTGAACTACTTGTGGAATTACACCAATTCCTTCAAGATCAGTCAAATGAAGACCAAAGTCATACCAACAATTTGATTGAAGTGGTTCTAACATTTTGAGTCGACTTGCTGAAATTGGTCTCATAACAATTGTTTTCAAACTAAAAAATTTTAAATTAATTAAATTTTTGATAAATGGAATGAATTCGAGTTCAATGAGGTCATGACTGAGCCAAATAAATGAAAAATCAAGACTGAGATGAGTAAGTGATGAAAGTTGAAAGGTTCCTTTGGACTTATTGAAGTAGTCAATACAAGATATGACAAAGTGATCAAAAGATTTTCGTGGAATTTTATCATTTGTACAACGAACAGTAAATTTCTTGAGTGAATCTCTTGAATGTAGTAGTATTTCAGCAACAGAAATCCAAAAAATTGTTAATTCTTTTATATTTTTTTTTTCAATATCATTTGAACTCTCTGGACCTGGTATAATTTCAATAGTTTCTAATGAATTTGGTGGAAGTGCTTCACGAAGTAGAGCCAGTAAGACTCCAGTAGTCATTCCAAGTCCAATATCTTGAATTTTTAAATTTTTAAAAACAATTTGATATTTTCGAAATTCATGAATAAAATCTTGAGTAAGTTCCATATTTCTTGATCTTGGACTTTCTTCACCTCCAGTAAGACTTTGAATGAATTGAGTATGTAATGGAAGAGCTTCAAAATATAAATTTTTAGAGTCGATGAGAGTTTCTAATGATTTGAAATAACTTAGGAAATGAAAAAGTATTTCCCAATCCACTGAGCAAGAGGTCAAATCAAGTATAGTAATACCCTTGAAGAGGTCACAGAGAAATCCTTCACCCCAATTATCAATGATGAGTTTAAAATCATCTGTAGTTGCATAACGAATTGAAAATTTTGACCAAATTGATAGTCGATTCACTGAAGTTCGAATATACTCAATGAAATCATTTGTTTTATGTGGTTGAGCTGTAAATATGAGCCAAGGTTTGAGTAAAACAACAGTACTACTCATATCCATACTTTCATTTGGATTGAAGACAAAACTAGTCATTTTTCGAAGAGCTGGAGTTGAAAAAGTATACCAAGTTTGACAAACTTGTCGAGCAACAATGATATCACTGCCTCTCAAGTTGTCAAATATTTTACTGTACACTTTCATCTAAAATTCAAAAAAAAAAATAGAAAAATGTCAACAGTTTTAAATTTTTTACGTACTACAAAAAAAAAAAAAAAAAAAAATCAAAACTTTATAATCTTGATGACAGATTCAACAAAAGATGAACGGAGAGAGAGAATTTGACTTACAAATGTTCCAACTTGTTCTTCAGTTGGTTTCCGTTGAAAGGGTGAAACAATGGATTTCATACTTGATTTTCGTCCAATAAGAGGCTCAAGAGTTGGTTGAGTTTGAGTTCCTGAGAGGGTTGACATTGGTCTGTTGACATTGACAGTGAGGGACTTGTCTGTTATTTTCATCTCACTCCATCCGTGTAAATAGGTTTTACTTTCAATAAATCCTGTTGCCATAGATCCTTTTCCTGACTCACATGACTCAGTAATTAGACTTGAAGTGGGAAGAATTTCATTATTGTCAATGTCAATTGTCTCTTCCTCCGGAACAAAATAATTGATTAAATTTGATAGCGTT
This sequence comes from Holacanthella duospinosa, assembly GCA_002738285.1. NCBI lineage: Eukaryota > Metazoa > Arthropoda > Collembola > Poduromorpha > Neanuridae > Holacanthella > Holacanthella duospinosa. The sequence continues at coordinate 43,353 of NIPM01000207.1, read as the reverse complement.
TCTGTCACAATCTCAACTTTACTTTTTCTCTCTTCAACTTTCTCTATTTCAGTTCTAGACTTGATCAATTGAGAAGACTCATCATTTCCTTCATTTCTGTCTTGGTTGGTAGAGTTTCTAAAAACAAATAATTGATTATTTAAGTTGTAGTAATGAAACGGAATGTTTCTATAGGTCAAAAGGTTAAACTACTTACGTGTTGTCTGATTGGACAAGAGGATTTTCTTCTATCACATTATTTAATCCCTTAGAGGACTTTCTCTCACTCTCATTTTGGTTCATGGCCATTTTCTTTGATGTAAGGGAACTAAACTATTCACATAAAGTACTTACTTACTTACTTTTTTAATTTTGACTTAAAAACTACGTTCTGGCTTAGTTTAAGTTTTTTTTTTGTATGAAAAATTGATACAAAATAACAAAAATGTTGAACTTAATTACTAAAATTTAACTTCATTGTTGCCATAGAGTCTAAGCTCTAATAACACCGTGCGTTTTCCTCTTGCTCATTGTTTCAAAAATTTGATAAATTATTACTAAGTATTGCTATTAGAGAAAGTTAAACAGAATTATTGATAACGATGAGCATAAATTTTCTTCTTTTTTGAGTCAATTCTTGTTTATTTTGTAAGAAAAGGGTAGAAAGTCCTTAGGGATAGGTACTAAATGGACTTTAGTTATTAGAGTGTTAACAAATTGTGGTCAGTTGTGTGGTGATGGGAAAGTGCGAGTTCAAATAATATACTAAAGTGAAATAGTTTTTGTTGACACCTCAAAATAAAACCTTCAATTTGGTCCCAGATGGTTGTAAACGAAATAAAGTGGTCCTAAAATTGACTAATTTATATTTAAAAAAAATGTCCTTATATCTGCTGACTCAAGTATGTTGTATTTTGATTAGGCTGAAATTGATGTGATGACCAAGGTTTTCTAAATTGAAATTGAAGACATTTTGATCAATTTGATCTACTGCTGGGAGGTACATTATAGAAAACTACAGAATTTTTATGTCGATTTTTCTTGTAGTTTTTATAACAATTTTGATAGAAAAGATAAACAAAATGTGGGAGAAAGTAGAAAGTGAGGAAATGAAGTGTTTGTTTATGAAACCTTTTTTTTTTCTTTTCTTTTGAGACTAAAGTGAAAATACTGAGAAAAAAAAACTTGGTTAGTTGGAGAAATTGAGTTTACGTAATGATGTGTGTTGTGGACTTTCTCCTGACAATATTTGACCAATAAGTAAGAAAAAACACCATTTTTTTTTGGCTTTTTTCTTAAATTTTCGTTTTTTTTTGTTGGAATCACAGAATTTGCAAATAATACTTTCATTTTATTCTTACTGTTAGAATAATTTGAGTTTTTTTTTAGTCTTTTGCTTAACTTTATTCACAATAAAACAAAAGATTTCATCTGATAAAGAGCTTTATTGCCATTTTCATTTATGTTTTGGTACTTTATTTGCTTTCGTTTCGTCCCAGACAATTCCAACTTTCACCACCATGCGTTTTTCTTTTTGCTGATTCTTTGACTTTCGTTTTTTTGAAATTTTTTTTTTATAAAAAAAATTAAACTTACTTGTTGGCACGAATCCAGGCACAAAGCCAGGGCAAGGAGCAAACGCAATAGAGCCTGCTGCTGTTTGGTTCCAACAGTTCCAACCATCCCAGACGCGTGGACAAACTAATCCTGAAAATTATTTTAAAAAAAAAAATTCAAAATTTATTAAAAAAATTTTTTTTTTTAATTTGTTTGAATTTTATAAAGAGCTTATATAAACTTAAATCTAGTGTCTTATAAGTTGGTAACTTATTAAGCATAGATAGTAAAGACATTATAATTTCTATAAGACTTGGAAATAAACCAACGGCTTACTAATTTTAAATTTTTCTTATAAAGTTATTAATATCTTGTATTAATAGCTCAAAATATCAGTTCTCCAAAAGTTTTGCAATAATCCTACAAAAAAAAAAACATTTGTCCTTTCACAGTTGGTAAGGAAAAACTTTCTCTTCAAGCTCACTAAAATTATTAAATTTTGGTAAAAAAAAAGTTAAGAATCTTTATTCATCTTAAGTACCATAGTGTCACTTGGAATAATAATTGTTGGGAAAGTTCCAAAAAAGTAAAAAGTTTTTCAAACCACCTGTTACTGTTATGTCTGAGCTATTCCAAACATTTTTGAGTATTCATTTACAAAGTTTCTAACAATGGTTATGATTAGGGTTGAATATGCTAACAATTAGGAACAAATTGGCTAGTTAAATTTTCACTTCACTGTAAATAATAAATTTGAATTAATTTTTCTCTATTATTTTATTCCAGAGAAGGTTATTGGAAGAAGTAGTAGAGAAGAGTGGAGGGAAATTAAACCTTCTGTTACCACCGAATCGACCGATTTTGCTTCACAGGCGGGTTTGAGATTTGAGAATAGAGGGTCAAACAGAACCAGTTTACCACATTGTCAAACAAAGTGAAACTTAATTAATAAGAAACAGACAGAAATCTATGCGGTGCTGAGTACAAGAAAGATCCTGACTATCGTAACTAACACCAATGAAAACCCGTATGGAGTTGACTCACGAAGTGTCCTGGACGCCCTTACGAGTGTCCTTGCCGCAAAATGAGCTGAAAAGAGAATATGCAGGGGCATTCTGTGAGCTAACATTAATTGGAAAGACCGACTTAATTTTTTTTTGTATATCGTCTCATAATGGGTTTATAGGTAAGAAAATAGTTGTTGGTGTCGCAAATCAGGCGGCTTACATTCCATTTCTTGGGCTGGAGCCATCAATTCTATTGACTATTGAGTCGGTAACCGTTGACAGAGGTTACCGATGTGAATCATGAAAGATTGTGATCTCGACATTGGTCACAGTCATTCATTTAGAATGACTAAGGTGGTGCTTATTCAGTTGTCTAAATGAAAAGAAAGGTACTGTAGGAACCGCGGGGGAGAGTCCTTACAACTAATTATTGTTGAAATTGTCAAAGGTCATAGCACTTTGTCAGTTTTTGCTACCAAAACTGAAATAATCTCAGAACCACTCTGTCCCTTTGCAGTAGACAAGAGAGCCAGCCACTTCAGTTTTTTGACATGAGTCTTTTTACCACTTTTTACAAATAGCTGAGATCGGTCCTTGGGAAACTATTTCTGGAACGCGATGATTTCCTGGATACTCCCTAGTAACATTTCAAATTCAAGTATAGCTTGAAGTAGTTCTACGGAGACTAACACGAGGATGAATTCGCACATTAACCCTGTTTTATGGAGAGTATGAAATAGGCGCTAGCGGTGTGTTAATTAGTAGGCATCTCACATTCTCACTGCTTTTTCTAAGACACGCACATACTCCACAGATGTTTGAAAAAAATTGACGAAAGTTTTTGACGAAAATATTTTTTTAATATATCTACTTTATCAAAGCTTCCATGTTTGAACAATGAGTGAAAGTAATCATAATAGTTTTCTNATCGGTCCTTGGGAAACTATTTCTGGAACGCGATGATTTCCTGGATACTCCCTAGTAACATTTCAAATTCAAGTTATAGCTTGAAGTAGTTCCACGGAGACTAACACGAGGATGAATTCGCACATTAACCCTGTTTTATAGAGAGTATGAAATAAGCGCTAGCGGCTGAGTCGGCGCAAGCGATGTGTTAATTAGTAGGCATCTCACATTCTCACTGCTTTTTCTAAGACACGCACATACTCCACAGATGTTTGAAAAAAATTGACAAAACTTTTTGACGAAAATTTTTTTTTAATATATCTACTTTATCAAAGCTTCCATGTTTGAACAATGAGTGAAAGTAATCATAATAGTTTTCTAATTTGGAACCAACAGAAAAAATTACATGTAGAAAGTGTGATAAATTTCATGACTCAATTTCAGGAACGGTCTTTACCTTCGAAACTAACCATCATTTGCATAATCCTTTAATATTTTCTATAACTTTTGCTCATGTTATTTCTAAATCCCAAAAGAACTATACTCTCAGGGTTTTCCAAAGCCCTAAGTGAAGTACTTACTTCAAGGATATAAAGGATTACTGTTTTTGGCACATGGTGTAAAATATGTATGGTTTAGAAAATACATGATGCTGATAATATGTATAGTAATTTGTCCTAGCAAAGTTACAATTCCCTACTGGCTCTGTAACCAATAATTATTTTACATGAGAATGATCCAAAAAGTAAAAAAAAAAGTCCCAAATTTCTAATTTTTGCAAATTGAACAAATAAAAGGAAAAAAGAAATCTGGAAAACAAAAGAAAAGTTAAAACTTTTTTTTTAACCCTTCAATACCCAAAGAAAATACAATATATACATTATTAATTTATATAATATGTATATAGTGGTAAAGTTAGTGGCTAAACTTTTATAAAAAAAAAAGAAGAAGAAATTTGAAACAAAAGTTATCGTAATGTGTGCTAAAAAAATCGTTTGCATGAAAATTCACAATTTATCAAATCAAACAAGTGGAAAATAAGATAAGGAGCAGATGCAAAAAGTTTTGTTTAAATTGAATTAAATTTGTAAAAAAGTTTTACAATCCCAAAACTTAAATCCCAATTACACTAAATTAAGAAGACATTGTAGAGTTGTATTATTTCAACAATAAACAATTAAATAATTTAATTGTTTTATTTCTATAAATAAAATACAAGAGTATAAGATAGGTTATTACCTTAAAGCCAAAACTATAAAAACCTCTAATTTATTTCCATGTTTTACTATCACCTCTTACATACAATTCCCATAGTATTTTTTTTTATTTATTTTTTTTTGAAAATTACCCATTAGATTTATATCCCTATTATCCAGAACATAAAGCAAAGTGGACAGGACGGAAGTACGTTCCATTTAACATTATGAGTATGACTGTACTTTTGTAATTTTTTGTTTTATACTCTCAGTTTCGTTTAGTAAAAAAGAAAGTTTTCTATTTCAAACTTTAGCTTATTACCACTACTAGTGGTAGTGGTAATAAAATTTTTTAGATTTACTTTCTATTTTGGACTAAAACTCTCTCCAAAATTTTACTCCTACTTAAAACTTTCTTCTTTTTTTTTGCGTTTGGGGAAAGAAACTTTCCCACCTTGTTTTATTTAATTTCATGGTCTTTTTCTATAACGTCTCTTGGGAAAGTTTTTCTTACTAAAAAGAAGCTATTCCTCACCCTAGAGGCCACAAACACGCAACTACTTATCCAATTTCACACAAGAACTCTTACTTTCAAATAATATAATGTTAGTCTTAATTTCCGTTTGATCTGTTGATAGAACAACTCTTCCAATAATTTAATTTCCTCTTTTTTTTTTGAACCAAGTATAGTGTATACATAGTAGTAAAGAGTAGTAGTGACAGACATTACAAGATTTGAAAAATCCGGATATGCCGGTTTGGCTTAAAATTATTTCCTGTACTGTCAAAAGAACGGAAATGGAAATGGTAGTCTATAAAATAAACCTTTTATTCAAACAACTTTCTCGTTGTAAAAATTAGATTTAAATTAATTATTATCCTATTGTATATATTTGAGAGTTAATGAGGTGAAAATATTGTAGTACTAATCCCCCTTTCCTTATGTTATAATATAATATAATATAATAAATAAATATATTAAATATATAATAATAGAATTTTGTCTACTAATATAGGCTTCATTTGTTATAAAATGTTTTATTGTATGTACAGTCATACTCAACTTCTTAAGACCACTGGAAGCTAATTTTGTCCCATAACCTTTGCTGGAGGAAATCAGTGATCTTAAGAATTTGTGTAAATTATCTATTGAAAAAAATATTTTTTTGGAGAAAGTTTTTTTTAATTTTAGGAGAATTTTATAGAAGATATTCTAAAAAATGTGCATTTAAAAAAAAATTCTAAAAATTTTAATTTTCAAAAAAGTCACAACTTCTCATCCAGTATCCAGTGATTGTAGATTTACTTGAACTTGATTTACAGGGTGATTAATCTTTTTTTGTACCCACTTTTTTTAATTCTACTCTAGCTCCTCCCAATCTATTGTTGTTGCTGGAAATGACGTCATGTTTTCTTGGGTACAAAAAAACTTTAATCACCCTGTATTTGACGTCAGATTACTACTTTTTAATGCTCTTTTTGAAACGGTTATGACTTTGTTTATATAGTAAAAAAATTTTTATCTTCTCAAAATTTTAACACCATATTGCTTCCGTAGTAAAGAGTAGCTTCCAATGGTTTTAAGAAACTATGTCTGACTGTATAAAGTAATATAGTAGTCTCAAGGGACTTGGAAACTTAAAAAAAAAANACGGACTTGGAAACTTAAAAAAAAAATTTTTTATAAGAATTGAAACTTAGAAAAAAAAAAGAAGTCTTCGTGAAGCTTTCTCTAATCAATACAAACCAATTCTTTTATTTTTACTGAAAAGAAAATCTTGAAAGGTTCAATAATTATTCTTAAATTAAGGAAGGCAAAAGGAATTGGATTTCAATAAGAAAGAAAAGGTTTTTCCAGTAACTTTAATGTAAAAGTCTAGTTAATATCTCTAGAATNAGGGACTTGGAAACTTAAAAAAAAAAATTTTTATAAGAATTGAACCTTAGAAAAAAAAAGAAGTCTTCGTGAAGCTTTCTCTAATCAATACAAACCAATTCTTTTATTTTTACTGAAAAGAAAATCTTGAAAGGTTCAATAATTATTCTTAAATTAAGGAAGGCAAAAGGAATTGGATTTCAATAAGAAAGAAAAGGTTTTTCCAGTAACTTTAATGTAAAAGTCTAGTTAATATCTCTAGAATTTTTTTTTTTTGGTTTCTTAGATTTTTCTTAAATCCGGGATCCGGAATTTTTAGTGCTTTTAAAAGTTTAGTGAGACTAGTTGATAAAATAAGTCAGGCTGTCGACAGGATCTAAATCATGATTGTTTCCATAGTTTTCTGGATAATGGAATTATAGAAATTAGGCAATACATATCCTAATTTAATATTAGTGAAAGTGAGAGAAAGTCTACAGTCTGAGTCTTACTTTCTCCTAATTTCATTCCACGTAAACTGAACCTATTTTTATTATTGCAATAAGAGAAAACTGAGAAATGAACAAAAAAAATTTAAACTTAATTTAAGAAAAAAATAGACTAATACTTAATAGTGACAAAAACAATTTTTTTAAATTTGTTATATTTTTCACTTCTGTAAACTCACTTAATTTCTCAGAATANCTTACTTTCTCCTAATTTCATTCCAAGTAAACTGAACCTATTTTTATTATTGCAATAAGAGAAAATTGAGAAATGAACAAAAAAAATTTAAACTTAATTTAAGAAAAGAATACACTAACAATAGTGACAAAAACAATTTTTTTAAATTTGTTATATTTTTCACTTCTGTAAACTCACTTAATTTCTCAGAATAAGAATAACATGTGCTAGGAATTACTTTTATATACAGTCTGACCCAAATTTGTTTGTTAATTTTATTGAACTGTTCATTTTAACTTTTGTCAATTGTTATCCTCACAAACCTAACAAAACAAACAAACATCGACCCTAATAAAAGGAACATTGTTTACAGGGTTTATAAACTCTTTTAAAGCACCCAAAATCAATGTTGATCAAATCAGGGCCCATGGTGACTTTGTGTTTAATANTTTAACTTTTGTCAATTGTTATCCTCACAAACCTAATAAAACAAACAAACATCGACCCTAATAAAAGGAACATTGTTGTACAGGGTTTATAAACTCTTTTAAAGCACCCAAAATCAATGTTGATCAAATCAGGGCCCATGGTGACTTTGTGTTTAAAAACTTCTCCATGCCAATTGTAATGCTAAATAAAATTTAACTTCTCCATTCCAATTGTAATGCTAAATAAAATTTAATCATGATCATGATCGATCATGATCTTAAATTTTCCGTTTGATCATGAATAATTGACCATAAATACAACTTCCTAGACTTTTAAGGCCTCTCCTAACTTGTAACATGTAAATCCCATGAAAAAATAAAAAATAAAATAAACATTACCTGCTTTCACTTTACAAGTTAGTAGTGAGCGAAAAAGTTTGGGCACCCTGTATATTTGTCATAAAAAATAAATTCGCTTGTCTCTGGAGTAGTATTGGGAAAAAAACAAAATATTTCTTTTTGTCTTAAAATATACTTCTGTCACCTTCTTTTTTGTTGTATTTGAGTGACAAGCGTGCTCAAGTGTCAATGTCAATAGTACTCAAACCCATTGTCACTGTCACAAGTGAAAATAATAGGATAGGATATAAGTATTGAATTAAAAAAAAAATAGGGTAGATTTAATAAAGAANACAAAATATTTCTTTTTGTCTTAAAATATACTTCTGTCAACTTCTTTTTTGTTATATTTGAGTGACAAGTGTGCTCAAGTGTCAATGTCAATAGTACTCAAACCCACTGTCATTGTCACAAGTGAAAATAATAGGATAGGATATAAGTATTGAATTAAAAAAAAAATAGGGTAGATTTAATAAAGAATGATTTCATCCCTTATTTTGATTTTCTTACCTTGTGAAAAAGTTCCATTTTCAGAACTACTGTCAGATCCAACAAGTACGTAATTTTCCATACAATCTTTTTCTCTTTGATGAAGAAGATGCTGGAGCCATTCATTTGTTATGTTCTTAGTTGACAATGTCCCATCAACTGATCCATTATCCGCTCTGTTGGTCACTCTTGACATGATGTGGAAGGGTCAGTTGATGAAATTTTTATGTCTCCAATGGATTTCTGATTCTTCTGATCAAGACTATGGAAAGGATAAGAGAAAATTCTTATAATAATGTTGTTATTTGAAAAAAAAAATTTTTTTTTTTGTTTTTTACTTTTAGACAGGAAAATAAGGGTTGTTCTGTCTGATAATGTTTAAGAAGTTCAAAATGAAGGATTAGCCTTTGACTTTTCTTTTTACTTGACAGAATGGTAAGAAAGTATAGTAGTGAACGACATGATATATTTCTAAGGGATGATGAGGATTTATTATATTTTTCTCTGCTCTGACTTTTGAGACGTGAGTACAAGAGGGTATACAGAAAGAGAGTGAAAGTAGACTTTCTCCTTTGACACGTTTTCAACCAAAAGTGAAAGCAAAGAGAGGAAATTTTGAACTAAATATAAGAAAAAAGATTTCTCTTCTAATTCTCTTCTGCTACTGCTCCAAAAAAATATAATAAAAAAATCAAGTAGTCCAAATCCATCGAGACTTTCTACTTTTTACTGATTCTCAATCTCAGAAAGAACAAACACTTTTTAGTTTTTTTAAGTTTAAGTTGAATTATTCAGATGTAATTCTCTGTTTTGAATTTGAAGTAATAAACTCATTCCCTTCGGGATGTTGGTTAGTGTCGTGAGAAGTGGAATTTATGTTATATAAAAATATGTATTAATTTGTATAAATATATGGTATAAACTGAAAAGAAAGTAGGCTGGTGGATGTAAAAAAATAAAATGAAATTAAATTATAAATTTTTAGGAAGCGTGCTCTGATTAGGAAGAAGCAATAGTTAATTACTCCGACCTCAACGTGTTAATTTCTGAAGAACGTTTCATGGGAGAATAAACTAGAAAGCGCTTAATTGCATAATTAATAGACTTTATCACAACATGGACAATTTTGATTATTAAATAACTTAATTTTATAATTTTAGTACTTAGTTACGTATTATGTAGTTGGTACGAATTATTATAAANGTAGAACGTTTCATGGGAGAATAAAGTAGAAAGCGCTTAATTGCATAATTAATAGACTTTATCACAACATGGAAAATTTTGATTATTAAATAACTTAATTTTATAATTTTAGTACTTAGTTACGTATTATGTAGTTGGTACGAATTATTATAAAAATCAAAACTCAGAAAATCCGGGTTGACAAATCCGGTATGGAAAATCCGATCTATGGAAAATTCGGCCTATGGGAATTCCGGCCTATGGAAAATTCGGTCTATGGAAAATACGGCCAAGCACATAAAGAAAAATCTAAAAATCCTTTGAAAAAAAATCTAAAATAGCATGAAAAAAGAATGTTAAAAAGCATGACAAATTAAAACTAAAACAGTATGAAGAAAATCTAAAAAAAGCATAAAGAAATTCTGGTTTTCTACAAGCCAGATTTTCGCAGGGTAAATTTTTTTAGGTCGGATTTTCGAACAACAGTTGGTATGGTGGGTATAGTTTCAGAAGTAAATCAAGAAGTAATTAAACTTCACGGCTTAACATTAACCAACGGATATCTGAAAACTTATGCTCAAAATTTGCACAAATTATACTTGAAGATACGCTGAAGAAAGTTATATGTGCCACAGGTCGGGGCATCGCGTTGCTGACCTCTTATGGGTCACCAAAAGTCAAATATTAGAACTCAACTAACATAGGCATGTGCGGTATCAATCGAAAGGTTAAGATGTTTGGAATACCAATGATATATAGAAAAATGAGAATACTTTAAAATATTATTTAAAGTAATAAATATAAAAACATTTTTAATCATATATTTATTATTTTATTATATTTTAATGTTATCCGTACGTAATTCTTTTGAGTCCCTTTTTTAACAAATAACCTATTAAAATAAATAAAATAACAAATAACCTGTTAATGCGAAACCAATATACACAGGAGTTTCATCAAAAATTCAAAAATAGTGAAAGTTAGCACATTCAATTTGATTTTAATTATTCAACACTTGGTATAATGTGAGCAAACTTTACTCTCAGACCAAATTGAAATGATTACCCGAGGGTTGTTACGAAAAATTCTCTAATAAACGTTTAACAAAAAAAAATACACAAAATTTTATGTTGCTAGGAAATCAAGATTATCATCTAAATTTAGTCGTTTTTTACATTTGAAATTACACAAAACTCATTAAACTGTTTCTATCTGGTTTTGTGAAAATGATTGTTACTAATAGAATAGAAAAGTTTGATTAACCCTCTGCATTCAATTCAATCCAAATTGTAGTTCTTTTAAGAAGTTTTTACTGTTTATAGATTTTAAAAAAAAATTTGTGCGCAATAGAATAAGTTAGTATAAAAATTCAATTTGACATAAAACAGAAGTAATGAAGTGAAAGAAAATAGAGTTATAGTATTACAATTCTTTGATCCTTCAAAAATTCATTATTTTATTTCTTTTGGTAATTTTTCACTTATATTATATGATCATGAAACTTAAGATTGAGAGACTTGGATTGGGTTATTTGAGTGACAAATTGAACTTTCACTTTCGACTGACACTCCCTATATCTTCTTGATCATATTCCGGATAAAGTTTTATAAAAATTATATATCATTTGATCAAACATGAAATTGAACCTGTTGTCATATTTATTAGGTTCAATTCCAAAAATCAAGTAGACACATAATTCAATATTTGATTAGATATTTCTTGATAAATCCGTTCGATTCAATTTTCAAAGTGAAAGTAAACTTTCACTTTCACTTTCACTCTTAAAATTCACTCACTCATGAGAAACATAAATGAAAAAGAGCTTAAAATTATTCATATTTATCATTGATTTCATGAATTCAAATTCATTTTATACAGATTCTTACTTTTAATCCCACCCATTTTATTCAAAGGGTTAAACTAAAAAAAAAAGATTTATAGTTAACCCTATAAAGTCTGAGATGTACAAATTTTAACCATTGTGAAAAATGATAAAGTTACTTGAAATTTATGTCAGTCCACCTCAATAAATCTGAAAATTTTGACAATTGAAACACAAAATCTAATCTAATAAGTAAGTTAAAATATTTATAAATTAGAATAAAATAATAAGTTTAATTATGAAAATCTTATACAAAAAATAAATTTTAGTAAACTTCATTTATCAAATTAAGTTTACTGATTCTTATGTTTAGATAAATTTATATTAAAATTTTGAGACTAAAATCTCATATAGTCATAAACATTATAAGAAAGTGATGAATTGTACCATAGAGCTTTCTCCACAAAACTTACAATACAAACTGACACTTTCTTACCAACTTTTCCAGTTAATTACTTATTTTGAAATTTCACTACAAACCACTAGCCCAGGATTCCTTTTTGTTAGTTTCTTAATTTCTTAGTTGTAAATGTAATCACTACACTTGTGAGTAACTCTGGTTGTCAAATTAATTACTACCTTACATATTTCTACCTCAAAAACTTTATAAAACAGTGTTAAGAAATTCAAAATATTTTACAAGTCCTTAAAATTTGAAAATTAATAATAAATTTCTTGTTGTGTGGTAAAAGTGAAAGTCAACTTTCTCCAATAGTGTAATGGATTCTAGGAAATTAGTCTACTCTTCATGGTTTCTTGTCACATTTTGATAAAACTGACGTCTTTCATCTTAAATTTAGAAAAACAATAGGTTGAAAAGAAATTTGTAATCTTTTAGACCATTTACTTATAACGATGTAGCGTTTCCAGGTGACTAACTTATTTCATAAAGTATATCCTTAACCCTCTCCCTACCCCTACCCCTTTCACTGCGTTTCACTTTTCTATTCATCCTTTCATCTATTGAAAACAAATTGAATAAAATCATCTCGAACGTGTCTATATTTCCTGATGAATCCATTTCCCATGGTTTTTTGTCTCTTAAATTGAAAACCTGAGGAGAAAAGTTCAAAAATATATAATTTTAAAAATATAATACTGTCTACTTCTGTATGTAGAAAGGTCCATTATTCTTAAAAATTTATGAAATGTTTACACTATGATGATATTATTTCTGAGTAACTTGAGAACTTTGGTTTTAGTATAAAAAATTTATATTTTTAATACTAATATGTATATGTAGTGATTAATTCTTATGGAAGAGAAAAAGTCCCTTGGTTCCACTAGAGTTAATACATTTATATTAAAATCACACTGTTTTCTAAGTTTCAAAAAGTTAGAAACTAATAAAATAATCCGCTTATGTTTGACAAAAGAAAATACATTGTCCTGCTTTCCTTTAGAGGGTCTACAATAATGAAATTTGTTCTGAGTATCTTCTCAAGAAATAAGGCATATAAGATGAACATAATGGATTTTTTTTTCTTTGATCATTATTACACAAAAAAAAATTTTTTCTTTTTTTGTTCATTTTTTTGAGCCTATTTTCTATTTTGTTTGATTAAATGGACTTGTCAGTGGTGATTTGAACGAAATGAAAAAAAAATATATCTCTTGTATTCTACTGAATAATACTTTCTCTCAATAACAATACAAAATTTGTCTTTGGAGTGAAAGCAAAAAGTGAACGAGGGGTAGTGATCTTCATGCATACAAAAAGAAAATTTTTTTTTAGAATAAGAATACTATTATGGTTATAGATTTATGAAAATGGATTTCATGGGTTTTTTTTTTTTTTTTTTTTTTTTGCATTGGTTCTTATGATCCATTGAGCAAAGGATTGAAATAAATGGATAAAATTGTTAGAAATAAATTTTTGTGTAGTATTCATATTTTTTTTTTATGTAACAATGACATTGAAAAAACATAAATGTAAGAATTGAAGTGTAATTTATTGCAACAGGCGTTGAAAGATTTTAGTTGGTATAGAAATCGAACGATTTTTTGCAATAAAAATTTTTTTTATTTTTTTTTTCGTCGAAATTCTATATCTGAAATCCTTTCATTTTTTTTTCTCCACGTGCTTTCACTTTTTTTTTTTTTTTTTTTTTTTTTGAGTTTAACTTACTGTAATAAAATAAGTGAAAATTGTTCACATTGAAATTTTCTTTTGTAGGTCAAAGACGCTTTACGCCTTTTTAACAACCTCCTTTAACCTTTCTCTTGTTTTCACTTTGACATTGTTCAAAAAAAAAATTTTTTTTTTTTTTTTTTTTTTTTTCAAAAAAGTTGTCTATTTACAAATTCTGTGTTCTCAACGGGAAACGTGTAAATTCTTTGGATGAACTAATCATTAGCAACGCTTTCATCAAAGTCTACTTTCATCATCATCTCAACATTGTGTCCTTTTTCTTTGAAAAATAAAAATATAGAAAACTTTTTTCTCATCAGGTAAAAAAAACATTTGTAAGCTGATTTTTTTAATATAAAATAACAAAAAAAAATAGGAAAACAACAACAACAACAAAAATTCATAACAAAATTTGGTAATTTTGAATTACTACTGTACTTATTTCTTTTGAATCTAAACAATAAACTTTGGTATGAAAAATAATCTTAAAATGTAAAAATTTCCAAGTTAAGAAGATTTTTAGAAGAAGAAAAAAAAAATTTTTTTTTCCCATAATTTCATTGTTCTCATTTAAGAGTCTTAACTTTTTTCGCTCAACTCAACAAATTGAAAAGAAAAATTGAAAAAGAGGATTTACGTTTTATTCAACTCTATATTCAATTTTCGTTCCTTTCATAATTTACCCTTGCTATATTATTTATTACAGATATGATTCAAAGCAGTAATACTCCAACTGTGTCTCTATGTCTTACCAAAACCAAGTTCTCTGAACAAAACCTAGTAATTTGAAACAATTTTTTGGTGAATACCATATTAGATTTAATAAATCTAAGAAAATTACGTCTACATAACCAATTTGGTTCTTGAAAAAAATACAAAGGTAGTGATCAATAGGTATTTTCTTTTTGAAAATATCAATATGAGTATAGGGTAACGTGTAAAGTTAATTTGAATTTGAATTGGTTTCATGGTTGATAAAAATTGAAAAATCGTTATATACACTGTGTTCAAATAAGAAGGGAAAAATTTGGTACTAGCGTTTTTAAAACTACCAAAATTAGAGTCTTGCGACACTTTTTAACTTAAGAAAAGTTACCAAACGTTTCGTAGAAACGATTTTCAGAAACTTGAGAAGTTCATAATGTCGTATAAAATTTTGACATAATAGTCAATTTTTATTTTTTTTTTTGCAAAATTATTTTTCAAAAATTTCGTCTTCTTATTTGAACGCACTGTAGACCTTGGTTGTCTTCAAATATTCAATTCAATCATACTGTTCAGTAGAGGAATCTCAAGAAGCCAAATAATACTAATTCTATTTTTAATTGAGTTGGTTAAGTAATAAATAAATAGGTTTGTCAAATTCAAATAACATATTTACCAAATTTCAATAACTTACCAGAATTTCTTAGCTTTAGTATGAAGTTTTGTTAATAGCAGTAAAAAAACAAGGTCGTAAAGGCGGGGGTGGTTGAATTTTAAAATTTCTGTGTGAAGTATTTGAAATCTAAATCAGGACTGTGGGAAGCGGAAGAAAGACGCAGCTCAGAGGAAACGGATTAAAAATGAAATTTTCTTCTCTTTGCCAAAAAAAAAAAAAAATTTTCACAATGCCAAGATCAAGGTTGGCGTCATAGTAATCTCGCTCCTTTGACTATTTTGATTTCAAAATTTCTAAAATTCTTTTAAAATTTCTCAAAATTTGAAACCTATTATTTATGACTCCGAACAGTTACTTTCATTTGAGTTAAGGGTCAAATTTCCAATACATGACTTTTGACTTGGAACCTCATTTCAGCAGTCAAAGTCAATGATACAAATTTCCAATGACTAAAGTGAACTCGAGTTGAACTGATTTGGGTCTCGGGTTCACGATGATGTTGACTTCGAGAGTAACAGCCCAGTTCAAATTTCTAATGACTATAGAACTCGAGGTCGAAACGACGTCGAGTCACAATTTCTGAACCACCTCAGCTAGTAGGTTCGAAAAGTGATCTTGATAGAATGTAACAATGGTTAATCAACTCAGACTTGATAAGGTTTACCAGGTTTCAAAATAAAATCAGGAGAAGGTTTTTGATAAGGTCAGTCCCAATTTCTAGATTCAAAGACTGGCAAAACCCTATGGAAAGTTACGATTCTATACAGTTCCAAACGTCAGTTTTTCTTTGAAAAAAATTTTTTTAAAGTCAATATTTGGACTTAGAAAATTTCCTAAAAAAAATTTACAAATAATTTTCAGAATCGCTTCAGAATGTCCTAAAGCGGATTTCTATGCAAAACAAAGGTAAAAAAAAATTTCAAAAAAAAAAAAAAAAAAAAAATTTTACCTTTCCCACCCATAAGTGCAATGTAAATTGACCTGACTTTTGACATGACTTTTGACCTGAATGGGTCACCACGACCACAGAGAAAATTGTTATTTGGAAAAGTTGTTCAGATTTTCATTCTGAGCAACTTTTGTAGAAGAATTTTTTTGAGTTATAGTTGAACCCAAAATCAAAATTTTGGACTTAGAAAAAATTTTAAAAATTTTGTACTTAAAGGGAACCTCACACCCTATGAATGGAATTGTGGAATGTTTTTTGTACCAATCGATTCGGAATTAAAAATAATGATTTAAGGTATGTAATAAATGGGCGGAACTCTTGACCCACCGGGGCTAGGGCCCACCAAAGGTCAACGTTTGGTTCCCTTATAAGGTGGGTCGAGTGACATATCGTTGGAAAGCCCTTCATGTGGACATTCCAAAAAATACAGTGGTTGACCTCTGTGACCTTTCTAGACAAAAATATTCCATGTCAAAATGATTTTTTTTGTAAAAGATCAACTTTTGGTTCCCTTATAAAGTGGGTCGAGTGACATATCGTTGGAAAGCCCTTCATGTGGACATTCCAAAAAATACAGTGGTTGACCTCTGTGACCTTTCTAGACAAAAATATTCCATGTCAAAATGATTTTTTTTGTAAAAGATCAACTTTTGGTTCCCTTATAAAGTGGGTCGAGTGACATATCGTTGGAAAGCCCTTCATGTGGACATTCCAAAAAATACAGTGGTTGACCTCTGTGACCTTTCTAGATAAAAATATGCCATGCCAAAATGAGATTTTTTTTTGTTCCAGTGGAATTTTGCTTCAACGCTGGGCATAACCCTTGTTGCATTTGTGGAGAAAAAAATTTAATTCGTTGCTCTTGGTGTATGAATTTCATTTGTTTTGTACATTTCTTCACTGATTACCATTATTGTAATAATTTTGTACATTAAATGACATTTTTGATAATCAAAATAATTTTGAAAATTTTTATAAATAAATAAGTTGATATTGAGCTAATGATGTTCTTCTACGGCATGGTCACAGAGGTCAACCACTGTATTTTTTTGGAATGTCCACATGACGGGCTTTCCAACAATATGTCACTCGACCCACCTTATAAGGGAACCAAAAGTTGATCTTTTACAAAAAAAATCATTTTGACATGGAATGTTTTTGTCCAGAAAGGTCACAGAGGTCAACCACTGTCTTTTTTGGAATGTCCACATGAAGGGCTTTCCAACGATATGTCACTCGACCCACCTTATAAGGGAACCAAATGTTGACCCTTGGTGGGCCCTAGCCCCGGTGGGTCAAGAGTTCCGCCCATTTATTACATACTTTAAATCATTATTTTTAATTCCGAATCGATTGGTACAAAAAAATTCCACAATTCCATTCATAGAGTGTGAGGTTCCCTTGCGAAAAAACATTAAAAACAATTTTTTTACTCCCACTATGGTGATTCAACCAAGGTTCATGACATGAAAGAACTGGAAGTTTTATTGCACTTTCAATTTCAATAATAGTTTGATGTGTTGTTCTGAGCACATGACAAAATATCGGAAGTACTAGATAACTGTTTGTTTGATACATCGAAATTTTAATTTTGCAATACAGTAATTATCTAACTGATATGGCCAAAGCGAAAGAAAAAAATTTAATACATTCATGTTTGCGTTAGTAAACTGCATGGGTCACCTGTTATAAGTACACATTTTTTTTTTTTTGCTTTGGCCATTACGGTAGTATCAATTTAGTATCAGTGTTTCCTAAGAATAACTATACAATAACAAACAATAACTCACTTTTTGTTCACTTTAGAGCAACTTCAAAATTTAATTTGATTGTGAAAGTACATTAATCATATGGTCTTATTTGTGATCTTGGGTCACTTTGACTAGTGAACCAGAGTTCTCAGGAACTCGTTCTCACTTTTCATTGGAAATGTCACTGCAATTTTCGATCATGCGCTCACAGTGACTTAGGTTCTCGTGACTCGAGTTCGAAAATCAAAAAGTACAATATATTGGAAATTTGGCCCTAAAGGGTTATCCAAAGATTTTTAGCCCCTTGTCGTAGTTGCAAGATTTTTAATCAGTAATTTTATGAAGTTACCTATATGTATAAGATTTGAAAACTTACTATTAGTACATTATATTTTCAAAAAAAAAATTAATGTTTTAATTAATGTCAAAAAATGGGAAATCACTATACTAAAATCAGGGTGGCGGAGTTTAAAACAAGCTTGTTTAAAACACTGTTTTAAACTTGTTTTAAACAAATTGTTTTTTATATAAAAAACATTGTTTAAAACAAACCATGCGTAATAAAAAATTGAATGTACGCACAAGTTGATTGGAAACGCTAACAAGTTTTTACATGTTTGATCTCGTTACGTTTGTAATGAGAATTTTCAAGCTGAATATTAATTCATTGTTCTCTAGGCCGTTATCTTCCCACTTGCTATCTTGAGAAAAATTTTTTAAACGCATAATTTTAATATTAAATTTGGAGTACAAATGTCAGGACGACCAATTGNTTTTCCCACTTGTTATCTTGAGAAAAATTTTTTAAACGCATAATTTTAATATTAAATTTGGAGTACAAATGTCAGGACGACCAATTGACACCGTTTGGTTAAATTTTTACTAAAATCAGTCTCACTAATCTGAAAGGAAAGCGTACCCAGTGTAATACTTGTAACACTTGTAATGCCCAGTGTAATACTTGTAAATTCCGCGGTCAGACTTCGCCGTTCTTAAAAAGTTTATTTTCAAAGAATACTAAAAAATGTCACTGCCATTGAATTCTGGAAGTTTTTTAAAGGTCAAGTAGAGGCAAAAGTTCAATAATTCATTTTCGGTGTCTTGAGATCCTTTTCAACATCGGCAGGAATCGGACGGATACTTTCGTCATTAGGAATCGTGCATTCCGAAATTCTGAACCGATTGGGTATCGAAAAGCCAGGAAAGCTTGTCTACATTCTCTAAAGCTTAAAAAAATAATAAACTACTTCCGATCTTTTTGCATTGTTTGAACTAAACACAATAAAATATCAAACTTAATTAAGGAAATTTCAAATTGTGCGTCCATTCGTTATATTTTAACTCGAATTGATAAATTCATGTGAAAAAAAAAATTAAAAAAAAAGAAAAAAAAAAACGTTTTAAACAAAAATAAACTGTTTTAAACAATTAAAAACTGTCTTTTATGTTTTTTTTTTATTAAAAAAAAACAAAAAAAAACAGCAACCCTGACTAAAATCGAATGTTTCTACGATGGGTAAAATTTTTTTGGATAACTCTGTATTATGAACATCATTACAGTATAACTCACAGTTATTAGAATGCTTTATATTTAAGCCTATTGTTATTAGTAGTTAACAATAATAATTATTATTGATATTCATTTTGCTTACGAGATAACAATTAGAGTGGTAAAATGGTCAATAGTAAACACTGNAATAATTATTATTGATATTCATTTTGCTTACGAGATAACAATTAGAGTGGTAAAATGGTCAATAGTAAACACTGACTAAAAGTCAGGGCAGGTTTGATTACATGATTACAGAGATTATGATTACAGATTATTAATCTGTAATCAAACCCCTTTAATCTATAATCAACTGGGTTTGATTACGGACTTGCGGACTTGCGGACTAATCATAATCAAAATCAAGTAATCAAAATCAAATAATCAAAACCCTAAACTATTTTATATGATTACATGATTACACATTATTATTATGATGCACAACCGAAAACTAATATGAATACAACTAAATCCTGCATAAACTTTCCATTAGTTTGATAATACTCCACAGTAAATTGAGTTTGTAAAATGAGAAAGGCGGCATTCTAAACAAACTTCATAAGTTTGATAACTTTAGATAAACTTTTAATAAAAGGATACAGCAAAAGAGTATAAAATCAAAAACCAATATTTAATTTTCAGATTNTCAAAACCCTAAACTATTTTATATGATTACATGATTACACATTATTATTATGATGCACAACCGAAAACTAATATAACTAAATCCTCCATAAACTTTCCATTAGTTTGATAATACTCCACAGTAAATTGAGTTTGTAAAATGAGAAAGGCGGGATTCTAAACAAACTTCATAAGTTTGATAAANGATTCTAAACAAACTTCATAAGTTTGATAACTTTAGATAAACTTTTAATAAAAGGATACAGCAAAAGAGTATAAAATCAAAAACCAATATTTAATTTTCAGATTACGATAAAAATAACATCCACACAATTGATTATTTTCACTTACTCTCCACAAGATTTCAAAATCATAAAAAAAAAAAACTTGTATCAATCATATAATTCTTTTGAGTAACATTACTTACAAAATACTGCTAGATTTCATATTTTTAACTTTTCATTTGAATAAATGTGAACCAGAAGTTTATATTAACTAAAAGAACAATAAGAAAGAAAGAAAATGATTTATAAACAATGTAAACAGCATGAGATGTGCTATAGAGCAAAAATCTGGACTTTTGCAATTTGCTTAAGTACATTTACAATGGTAAGAAAAAAAAAAAAAAAAAAAATTTTTTTTATTAATTTAAAATTGGTTTACAAAAAAAAAAAATTTTTTTTTCTGAACCAATTTGAACAATAATTTTATTTTATTTTTTAGGGAATTTCGAATGGATTTCTTGGGCCGGGAGTTCTCGAATTGAGTAAAGCGTTTAATACGGACATAGCAACCATATCAAAAGCTTTTACCGTGATTATTATTACCTATACCCTTGGGACAATCGCAGGTAAAAAATTATATTAAATTTCTACATTTTTTTACTGGATTTATCTAATAAAGTGTAAATTCCAGGTGGAATTACCTTCAACTATATAAATCGTGAATTGGGAACATCAATTTTTTTACTTATCATTGGAATAGGGACTATTCTTATTCCCATTGCTCCTTCATTGTTACTTTTCTTCTGTACTGTTGGTCTTGTTTCATTTGGTTCTGCTGGATGTAATACTTCTCAAACAGTCTGGATACTTGAAATGTTTCAAACCAAAGCAACCCCATTTATTAGTAGTCTACATACTGCTTATGCTTTGGGATCCTTCCTAAGTCCATTAATTATGAGACCATTTCTACCAGATGAAAATGTTTACATTCAGAAAAATAATTCACAATCAAATTTTATATTCGGAGAAATTGGGACAAAGAATGGGACACTTGGAAATGAGACACTTAGAGTATCTACTATTGNGAATTGAGTAAAGCGTTTAATACGGACATAGCAACCATATCAAAAGCTTTTACCGTGATTATTATTACCTATACACTTGGGACAATCGCAGGTAAAAAATTATATTAAATTTCTACATTTTTTTACTGGATTTATCTAATAAAGTCTAAATTCCAGGTGGAATTATCTTCAACTATATAAATCGTGAATTGGGAACATCAATATTTTTACTTATCATTGGAATAGGGACTATTCTTATTCCCATTGCTCCTTCATTGTTACTTTTCTTCTGTACTGTTGGTCTTGTTTCATTTGGTTCTGCTGGATGTAATACTTCTCAAACAGTCTGGATACTTGAAATGTTTCAAACCAAAGCAACCCCATTTATTAGTAGTCTACATACTGCTCATGCTTTGGGATCCTTCCTAAGTCCATTAATTATGAGACCATTTCTACCAGATGAAAATGTTTACATTCGGAAAAATAATTCACAATCCAATTTTATATTCGGAGAAATTGGGACAAAGAATGGGACACTTGGAAATGAGACACTTAGAGTATCTACTATTGACATTCACAGACAGGTGTACATACTCTATATCCCATTTCTAATTGGTGGAGTATTGGTAATCTTATCAGCATTTTTGATTCTATTATTGTACTGGATCCAAAAGTATGAAAAACCAATAAGTACTTTAAATGAAACAAAAATTAAAAAATCAAGTAGAACTAGAACAGTTCTGCTCGTTTTTCTTACAATTATTTCACTGGGTACTTATCAAGGTATGCAAGCTATTACTATTCAATTTATGCCTTCCTTTTCTTATTTTACTGAAACTAAATTAACTCAAGCAGAAGGAGCATTATTAGTTTCAGGACTAATAGGAACTTTTACTATTGGGAGAGTAATTGGAATATTTTTAGTTTTAAAAATATATCCAGAAATTATTCTACTTTGTAACATTATATTGACTATTTTAGGAAATACACTACTCATCTTTACGAACAGTTCCTCAAATATGTTATGGGGAGCTTGTATAATTTTAGGATTTGGATTTTCCACAGTTCAGCCATTATTCTATGGTTATTTGGGAAAACAT
>NIPM01000206.1:309970-350742 GCA_002738285.1 Holacanthella duospinosa | reverse complement strand
GGTAGGGCAAAAGTAAGTACACATGGAGAAAGTGTTAACTGCAAAAGCCATGTATAAAAAATTAGGGGGTTGACACCCCCGATCTCACTCTATGCTAACTCACATCTAATTCACTTCTTCCATGTGTACTTACTTATGCCCTACCCTGTATATGTAACCCAAGCAAATTTTTATGCTCATATGAAAATCCACCATCGGATTTCTATGGAGAGAGAATTCACTTGCTCATATCCGAATTGTCATTACAAGGCGTACTGGAAGATTCTACGGAACCATCTAGTCACAAATCAAACTGAGCGTCCTTTCACTTGTTTGACAACTGATTGTGGCGCCACTTTCAAACCTAGGGCTGGACTAAGGGGCCATGAACGAAGACATTATTTTCCTGAGAAACAGAAAGGCGGAATCTTTTGTGCATTCTGTGGCAAGGAGTATTCATGGAGTAGAGACTTAGAGGAACATGTCAACGCCACGCATAGGGGTGGATTGAAGGATTTTATGTTTCTTTTGCAATACAGGATTTGGAAATTTGAGAAATCGTAAGACCCATCAACGCCAAAGACCAAACTGCAAACCAAAAAAATATGGTCCGAATGCCGCTCGTTGTGAAATTTGTGGGAGACTATGTTCGAATAGAAATGGTCTTAATAGACACATGGAAGTGGTCCACAATGAAGGAGGTGGGAAGGTCTTGTCAAGCTTGGGATAAAACTTTTTTAATTAAGATGTACCTGATGCGGCACCTCAAGATCAGCAAAATTTGTCCTGGGAGCAAAAGTTACATGAAAAATTGAAAATATTATACTCATACTAAACATATTTATATTATTTTTATTATAAGAATTATCCTGTTTATTGTTTCGAAGGGTAGGATGAGACGAATTTTTTTATCCTCAACAATTCCTACTATATATCGAATGTCTTGATTCCTTTTGTGTATGTCTCAATTTCCATCTTACCTTCCGTAGAATTCCTGAAAGGATTATTGAGTTTTAACACAAACTGTGTCTTTATTGTCACAAAGCACTGAATATCATAAGCTATACGGTAATTAACTTTAATAAAATATTTAATCTCACCCTACTACGTTTAGTAGTCATTATTCTGTCTCCAATGGAATATATTGCCTGTTTTCATGAATACCCGAATAGTATCACCTTAAATCCTGCTTGTCTTCGGTTGGCGCTTCTTTTCAGCCATTTTTCGATCCGTTTGAATGTTTGTGGTTTGCATTGGGTTAGTGTAATTTAATTTAGGCCTTTTTAAGAAACCATTATGCCATGATTCCATAGCCTGCGTTTCGTTTCGTTTCGTTGCGTTGCTTGGTGGTGCCTGTGATTTTCTAAAATATTTTATCTTTCCATAGTTTTTCTCTTCCAATTTTTCCAGTTGCGAGAGAAAAGTTGGGTATTTTTTACTCACTTGCAAGAACCGCAGAGTANTTTTCTCTTCCAATTTTTCCAGTTGCGAGAGAAAAGTTGGGTATTTTTTACTCACTTGCAAGAACCGCAGAGTATCCGACTCGATAAGATATTTTGCGTGAGAGTTTAGCGCGATTTCTCCACTACACATGAGTGGACAGCCTACAACTCATGTAAATAAACCCCACCTCATCACACCTCCGTATCCCTACTGTTCATNGCCTGCGTTTCGTTTCGTTTCGTTGCGTTGCTTGGTGGTGCCTGTGATTTTCTAAAATATTTTATCTTTCCATAGTTTTTCTCTTCCAATTTTTCCAGTTGCGAGAGAAAAGTTGGGTATTTTTTACTCACTTGCAAGAACCGCAGAGTAGCCGACTCGATAAGATATTTTGCGTGAGAGTTTAGCGCGATTTCTCCACTGCACATGAGTGGACAGCCTACAACTCATGTAAATAAACCCCACCTCATCACACCTCCGTATCCCTACTGTTCATTGCTTTTCTTTTTTCCAAAAATTTCATATCATGTAGCTCATGATCACTATACTTCACGCATTTAGCGATCGAAATACTCCTACGATTTTTTTTACAAGTCATCAATTTCGGTGCGACTCACAGTCAAACGCAATGCAAAACTGAAAAAATCACAAAGTAAAAGCTATGGAATTACAACATTACTCTTTGATATTGTTGTGTTCCTTTTCGATTGTATATCCTCGTCATTTTCATGACCATAGGATTCTCANACATTACTCTTTGATATTGTTGTGTTCCTTTTCGATTGTATATCCTCGTCATTTTCATGACCATAGGATTCTCAAAAAAGTGGTACAATTTGAAATAAGTCAAACTTGTACAAAGATGCCAAGAAAACCATTACGGTTTTATGTATAAACTTACGCTCAATTAGGCAGTGAATTGAGGAGAACGAGTTACTAGAGTGTTAGGCTTTGGAGTATTGACCAGTGCAGTAGAACATGAGTGCAAACTTTATTTAGCGATTGCTTCGTAGCGGTGCATTTAACTTTCAAAATATCCAAAGCAGTATTATTTAATTGTAATTGTATTAATTAGTAAACTTTGAGATATTTTTTTTAATATAATTTTTAAGATTTATTTCTGCACAAGATACAAGGAAATTCTACTGTATATAAAATCTCGTTATCAAAAAATTAGATTCTGTCAGTAGCGACATTCCTATTAGATGCAATGACAAAAAAATTCTTATCTTTTCTTTAAAGAGCATTTTCACAATGTTATTAATATCGAGTATAGGAACCACTCGCTATAACGGCTAAATTTTGAGATTACAAAAAAGTTAACGAGCTTTGACTGTAATTAAATTAATTTTACAGCAACATAATGGGCTAATTCCCGTAATTGTTTTGAGCGCCTTAAACAAAATTGGTCAACTTATTTGTTTGACCTGTGAATCTTTATGATTGACGGATTCTCATAATTTAAATTAAATTTTTTTTTAATTTCTTCTTTGTTGTGAAAACCACTCATAATTTAAAGAATCAGAATTCTTTCAGAGAAAATTTTTATATACCTACTCAATATTAAAACTACACTTACAAGATTATAATGTAGTACTTTCTTAAGCTATCGTTTTTGCAACAAACTGGCTAGTAAATAGGGAACCGTCGCAATCACCACTAATACACTAAATTGTAGGAGGAGCAATACAATTTTATAATCGAAAGATCAGAAAAGAATCAATCTATGTCGGGGGAGGAAAATATAAAAATTGAATCACAGATTAATTTACTTCCGGAAAAATTTTGTTTGTTGCGAGATGCAAAATAAAATGTCAAAGTAATTATTTCAGTTACATGTGGTGCCTAGAGGATATAAAATAAAGTCTCGGGTTATTTTGGACCAAAAAACAATTTTTTTTAATTACAAAAGTTTTCAATTTACAAATTCGTACCACTTTTCAGTGTGCATACAAAGTTATTCAAGAAAATAAATCCACCCTAATGTATCCTCGGATTAAATAGCTGTGAATACTGACTGCGCAAAACAATTCAAATTTTAACCAAATTCTAGAAATTTGAACGAAAATTTTATTTAAGATAAAATATTTTTTGATAATCCAAAGTAGTCGAACAGTTTGGTAATCATAAAGAAAGAAAGTTGTGCACAACTTTCTTGCTTTATGATTTTGTTGCTGGNGTAGTCGAACAGTTTGGTAATCATAAAGAAAGAAAGTTGTGCACAACTTTCTTGCTTTATGATTTTGTTGCTGGTTTTCTCTTTGAAAATGATTATATTTAAATTGCTGCTGGGGACCACGAAACATTACTAGCCGAAATCATAGCGGTCAATNTCTTTGAAAATGATTATATTTAAATTGCTGCTGGGGACCACGAAACATTACTAGCCGAAATCATAGCGGTCAATTCTCCCTCTTTTGAAAGTGAGAGTAATAATATAGTGTAAACTCAAAATAATAGTTGAGTTTCAGTGAAGTGGAATATAATTCATTTTTGCTTTTTTCGGAAATTAAAAAAAAGTATTGGGTGTAAAAATTTTATCAGGATTTTAGAAAAATTTGTTAATTTAGGAAATACCCGGACCCGAGAATTATCGAAATCCTGGGTTACAAAGTGAAGTTGACCAATTGAGATAGAAATATAGTGGAACACGCTTATAAGACTNTTATCGAAATCCTGGGTTACAAAGTGAAGTTGACCAATTGAGATAGAAATATAGTGGAACACGCTTATAAGACTTCCCCGATATAAGACCACTTTTTGGGGCACTTGGTTTGGAACAATGTATTTGGCATAGGAAAATATCGCGCTATAAGACTAACGGTTATAAGACCAAAATGGATATAAGATCCGAATTCTAAGCCCAAGTTCGTGGTAGGTGGCTCTTATATAAGACCGAAACATGCGCAATCTCGACATTTTTCTTTTCTCTTCTGATTTTTAGAAGCTAAGCACGTGCTTGGGCCATACAAATTCCTTTCCACAAACTTCTTTTACTATTTTTCACTCTTAAATTCATAAATGCATAAAGTGATTGATTTTTAAATTGGATAAAGTAAAGAAATTAAGTTCTTATTCGTTATCCTACCAAATTAAAATATATGACATGAAATATGAAAAAAAAACAAGCAGTTGCAGCTATACATGAATTAACCATAAATTATTTCAAACACTTATGCGTAAGTGCTTCGAGTTGTTTAAACTCAGCTTAGGCAACAATAGAGATACAAATTTAACAAACAACAAAAATTCTATATAGATTTTTGAATTTGTATCTCTATGTAGGCAACAATGTATTTCCCACTTTGTGATGAAATATTTCGATGACTGCTCATCGAAAGTGTCAATCTGATACTAGTACTCATCCATCTCTTAAACTCTCTTTCAAATTTGTTTCCTAATTCCTGAACTTAAGATTTAAGGTTTCCTCAAATGTTCCCAAAGAGAGAACTAAGGAAAGCTTAGTTTAAGGAAGTTCGAATCACTCCGGCATTAAAGTTATTGTTCTCGTATAATTTAGTTAACAATTGCTATAATGCCACTTGAACTTCACTTTCATGTTTCCACCATTACAAATGCGATTTTGGAGAAAAATAATTTTCATTAGGGTACAAGCGATCGTTATAGATTAGTTGAAATGGTATGCCGCAAACTTACTCCAGCATTGCATATTCATTTAATTACTTAAGCTCCCGTCAAATAATTAAATATATACGCTTATTCCATTCAAAAACGTCATACCTTTTATATAAGACCAAATTGGTCTGATATCCGTTATAAGACCATGACGGCTATAAAACAACAGGGGTGTGTTGCATTAAAAAACTTTCACAATAAAACATTTCAACTTTTCATTTTTGGAAAAGTGAAAGGTTACTATGCAGGTTGTGCAAGGGGGATATTGATGGGATGGGTTAATTAGGGATTTTGGAGGTTAAACCCCCTATTTGAAACCCCCTAAATTTCAATATCCCAGGGGGATATGGGTTATTGAAATTAATGGGCGGGAAGATTCAAATTTGTATTTCACTTTATTAACCGGGAATTGGGATTCTTTNGAACTTCTTGCGTCAAACTACACGCGTTTTTACTCTACTGGGGTATCCTAAACACCTTTTTGGAAGGAATTTTAAATAGTTTAATTTTCAAATTTTCAGTAATTTTGAATAAATCAGTAAAAAATTAATTTTTTCATTAATTATGTAAAAAACAAATTAATTCAGTAATTTTCAGTTCTTTTATTTTAATGAATAAAATAAATTTTATTCAATATTTTAAGCCTTATTTAAAAGGATAAATAAAGTAGGATCAGTTGTTCAAGACAGTATTTCGCTTTTCGCTTGAGCTTTCATGAGAATTGTTTCCGCTGTGGACGCCGGAACTCGGAAGCTCAACACGTGAAGCTCGACGCTCGACGCTCATAAAAATAGCTCGAAGCTCATATACGAGCGGCCATGAGAACTTAACCAAAACTTCCTCATAGGCTTCAACATAGTCGGACGCATAGATGGGCATACAAGAAAATTAAACTAGACTCAAGTCTGTTTTAATTGTAGCAGGTAAGACTGCTAATGACTCCCATTTTCTTCTGTGAGTCAGGTGACTCTGACTCACATTCAAAAGAGTTTTAAAAAAATCAGCTACAACCTTTAAACAGTAAAATTAAAGAAAATTAATTAATTTTGACTCCAAATTTTTCTTATGCAATTAAGAGCAACAATCATAAAGGTCATTTTGCGACCTATGAGGGTACGAAAACTTCAAAAAAAAAAACAGAAAAATTTAGGATGTGAGATTCAACGATAACAAAATGAAATGTTTTATACACATTTTACTGAGATTCAACCTCAATAAACAGTAAGTGTTAAATGTCGGAAATTTTTTTAAATAATTATTTGAAGTCATTGATCTATCTAGATTACTTTTTTGAAACCGTTTCAAATCCTTGAAAAGTTTAGTACACAGTTCTCACATTTCTCACCTTTCCAAAACTTTTCAATGATAAAACATGGTTTCAAAAAAGTAATCTAGATAGGTCAAGACTTCAAATAATTATTTAATTAACTTACCAACATTTAAAGGTTGTAGCTGATTTTTTTTAAACTCTTTTGAATGTGAATCAATTGGTCACAGCAGAAAATGGGAGTCATTAGCAGCCTTACCCGGTACAATTAAAATAGACTTATGAGTCTAATTTAATATGTTAGTCTGCCCATCTATGAGTCCGACTATGTTGAAAACTATGAGGAAGTTTTAGTTATCTTAGTTTAGTCTAGGTTTCAGCTGTAAAGTCAGAATTTACAGTTTTGATATATTTTTCTGAGTTGCGCACCAAACTAGTCCATGAATTAAATCACAACCGGTAGCACCATTTCATTAGTTACTTTTCTTTAAAAAGGTTAAATAGTGTTGTAGTATCCATTGAGTTAACTCTGTAGCTTTAGGAAACTATGAACCAGCAAGGCAGTTGAGTACACAAATTTCATTATTTGCAATTCTTAACTGATTCTGATTTGAAACTTTTGTTTGAAGAGATGTAATGTCGCTGAATCCGTTTTTGAAGAGTTATCCACCCTCTTTGCTACCAGAACTGAAACTTGAATACCGTAAGCAGATGGCAGCCGATGCCAACATCACTGACGATTTTATTTCTATTCCAGCAAAATATTTTGCAATTTGTTGTTTGGCCACCAAAAAATAACCAGAAAA
Organism: Holacanthella duospinosa; assembly: GCA_002738285.1. Taxonomy (NCBI): domain Eukaryota; kingdom Metazoa; phylum Arthropoda; class Collembola; order Poduromorpha; family Neanuridae; genus Holacanthella; species Holacanthella duospinosa. The sequence goes on along the minus strand of NIPM01000206.1, from coordinate 343,614 downwards.
GGAACCAGGATGATGCTGAATTCAATTTTACAAATTATGCAATTTGTAGGTTTTTTTGTGCTTTTAAGATGAAGCTTTTTCATAGTCACTTTTAGATTTCAAAAAATAAAAAAAATTTCATTGATTACAAGAATTGTCTGGTTCATTGACGTTTCAGTTTTATTTATGATGTAAGGAAGCGTTTGCCAAAATTTTGTTTTCTTTTTTCAATCAGGAATCTGAAAGAAAAACATTCTAAGATATTATAAATTTATGTAAGATTTTTTTTATTTCACTTCAGAGGAAAGCATTTTGCATTCTTTTCTCTCCTTTTCTAAAGTAATTCGTTTAGTGACTCTTAATGTCATTCTGAGCATTCTAGAACTGTGCTGAGGGATAACGTTTTTCTTAATAACAACAACCATCCTATACACAGTATGATTTTAATTACTTTTTTATTAAAATAAGAATTACTTAATTTCAATATTGTAACTATTGGATCCCACCAGTTATGCTTAACTTATTATTTCCATACTATTATAAGGAGTGAAAGGAGTGAGATAAGATCCCATTACTCACCCACTATAAATCCAGCTGTGAAACTAGTTTTTGGAGATGCTCAGAAAACAAATCCGAACCCATGATAGTATTTTTCAACCAGGACTAGAAACGAAACTAAGAACGGACGCATCAATGATAGGAATTGCAGGTTGTCTTTCACAAATTCATTCTAGCACCGAAAGACCAGTAGCTTTCGTCAACAGAACACTAACCCAAACAGAAGCTAAGTTTACCACAAAAGAACAAGAATTTCTAGCCATTTTTTATTTATTAACAAAGCTAAAATCATATAATCTCGAACCAACTAGCATTGAGCCCACGAAGTTCCCGCCGCGAGATTTTTTTTTTTTTTTGAGAGATGTGCGCGTGTTATCATCTAAATTTTAAGCGGTGAAGTTGGAAAGTTTAATTCTTGAATTAAACAAGTCACATTCTTTGATTTAGTTTAACCATGCCACCAAAAATTAGAACAGACATAGTTCTAAATGTGAAACAGTTTTTAATTAAGGAGCATCAGATGTGTTCATTTGTACAAAAGACTCCAAGGATTACCACAAGTCTATGAATAGCGAACACTACCTCCACTGGATGAAAAAAGTGGTCGACTTATTACCTGAAAAATCTGTAATCGTTTTGGACCAAGCCCCGTATCATAAAAAACGAGTTGCAGAAACATTGATGCCGAGAATGCAATGGACAAAGTCCACAATAGTAGAGTGGTTTCTGTCCAGAAATATTCCTTTGCCAGATCATGTTGATAACTTTGTAAAATTAACTAAACATGGCTTGATAGCGTTGAGTAGAAATTATCCAACGGAGGAGCGTTACGAACTTCAAAATGTTACTAGAGATAGTGGGAAAGATATTAAGTTGTTGTATTTACCTGTTGCTCATTGTGAGCTTAACCCAATCGAGTTAATATGGGCCTGGGTTAAAGGTTCCGTTAGTCGAGTTAACGGCGGAGGCACTCAAAATGTTTTAAAGCTTACGAATCATTTCCTAACTCTAGTGACTCCACAATTATGGAAAAATTGTGTAATGGAAACTAAAAAATACGAAGAAAAATATTGGGTTCGCGATAGATTAATTGAAAGGAACATGGAATTAATCCAATCTAATCCAAATCTTGTTATAAGATTAGGAGATTCTAGTGAAAGCAGTAGCAGTGAAGAAATTTCAGACAATTCTGATGACGACATTTCATTCACTGAATAAATCAATATAAAGTTGAATGAATGCCACACACCACTCTAATTTTACAATATTTGTATGGAAAATTGAAGCATGGTCATCCCGCCGAGGGCTCAATGCTATTTGGTTCGAGAGTATATAGGGGCATCCAGTAAAAGTTTTCACCGATCAGCATGCTCTATGTTGGAGTTTAAGGGCGAAAAAAAAATAACTNTAGGGGCATCCAGTAAAAGTTTTCACCGATCAGCATGCTCTATGTTGGAGTTTAAGGGCGAAAAAAAAATAACTCAGGTCAAAATTTAATGCACATGGCATTCAGACTTTTAGAGATCGACACACAGTAGGTCTTGGCTATAACAAATTTTCACGGAGCAGAAAATTCGGTTCATAACAGCCAATGTTAATTATAGCCGAATAATGAACAAATGTTAAATTAAAAGTTGTGTTCCTATCAGCCAATGTTTTTAATTTTCTTTCGCTTCATAAAGTCACTACAGTATTGAGAAAATGTGTTCCCATCCCACAACTTCTCTCAAAGAGAATTTGTATGTGTTGAGTTTGAGTGGAGATGATTGCATTTGAAGAACTATGACATTTATACATGCCTCTGAGGTCATTAGAACTATCGGGGGCCGATAGTTTTTTCAACCAGAGACATCCAAAATGAGTCACATTTCATAGTTATATTAATCCGGTAGTCTGATAGTCTGATAGTACTATCAAGCGTTCTATACAATTGCGAGAATTGGGAAAATACAAAATTAAAGTCTCGGGAACTGTATTATTCCGATGGGTGCATCACAGTGTAATGACAAAATTGTTCATCCAATGAATGAAAATTTCATTTCTTCATTCATTCGCAAAGCATTTTATTAAATTAGATTGACTTTTGCAACAAAATAGACCTTGGTTCATCTCTCAAGATGGTGAACTGAGAGGCAAAATATGGTTCATTACACCCGAGTATTCATTCTAACCGAGTTCATCATGATAGAAGTTTTCAATATTAATGTACCTATCTCTAGGTAGGGACCGTCAGTTCAGGTTTATTATAACATTAAACCAAAGTCATCATAGGCGACATCCACTTTATAAAGCATATACAGTGAGTCTATAGATTAGTGTCCATATAGCCGAGGTGCTTTCGTTTTTGTATGCTTCTCCCAAAGTGAGTTTACAGCTTTTACCACATATCCATGATTATAGGGACTCGGCTATAGGGACACTAATGTACAGGGTCCACCAGAATTAAGTACCATATGGCGAAAGCTCAAGGGTTAAAACATATGCCAAAAAAATGTGGTGTTCCTACTTCTCTCTTTCATTCTTGTCTTTCCAGAGATTTGCGCGCGTACTCTAACAACCGACAACCCAATCAAACATTGGATTACTTGTTTCATTTCAATCATTTATTACAACGAAATCACGCTCATCAGATCATCTTTTCTTGGTTTAATCTCGACTCATTGGCTTGGTAATTGAATTAAATCAGCATACTGCTCATACCATCAGTAGATTTACGCACTTGGAGGTAAAGTTTAATAAAATTTGTATGAACTAAGATCATCGNACTGCTCATACCATCAGTAGATTTACGCACTTGGAGGTAAAGTTTAATAAAATTTGTATGAACTAAGATCATCGTAAAAAATAATTTGATTAATTTAAAAAAGTATTTTAATTTCTATATAACATCACTTTATTTTTGAATCATTATTTGTCAACTAAAAAACAAAGGGTTGGTAATTACAAAACTATAAATCAAATAGAAATATTATAAACAAAATTTTCATTTATATTTTATCGATGAAAATGAATTAATTGATACATTTTGCAGATATTTTAATTTTAAGAATATTTAAAGGTTCATTGTTCAGTCGGGTGAAAATGTACAGAATCCTGTCTCCTAGGCTACAGAATCTTGTACCTCATAAAGTACAAGGTTCTGTAACCTTCGAGACAGGATTCTACTAGAGACCTGCTGGAACCCACGGAAGGGCTGAGGGAATTAACTAGAGGGCTGCGGGAACCTACGGTAGGGCTGCGGTAACCCATGGGAGGGCTGCGGGGACCTACGGGATGGCTGTGACAACCCACTGGATGGCTGCAGGAATTCACGGAAGGGCTGCGGGAACTCACTGGAGGGCTGCGGGAAACTACGGGAGGGCTGCAGAAAACTGCGGGAGGCTACGGGAATCTACTTTAGGCTTGGGGGAACTCATGTGAAGACTTCGGAAATCCGCGGGAGGGCTGCGGGAACCCACGGGAGAGCTTCCGAAGCTTCGCGGCAACCCTATTGAATACTAAGCGAAAATGTTAAATATTTAGTCCTAACATTGTTAATACGATACGAAATTTGCTATTAATTAACTTGGTCAACGGAATAAGGAGAAAACCAGGACAGACGGTAGACGGTTATGGGGGTACCTGAAGTCCGTTGTTTTTCAAGATCCTCGCCCTGAGACAATTGAACAAATGAAAGCGTCTATTATCGGATCCGTTGCTGCAATCCCTGTTGATACTTTTCATAATGTACGACGGGAATTCTACGATCGCCTGGGTTACGTTACTAATACCAACGGAGCTCATTTTGAGCAATTTATTCGTTGAAATATAGACAAACAATTTTATTAGAAGTTTAGCAGTTTATACGATTGGATCATTTCGAATATGTATAAAATAATGATAAATTATTGATTCAACTACCGTTTAACCTTGCAATAACTTTTTTCTTACTTCTAGCACTGTCTGATGCAGTGCAACACTCTAAATTTCTGACGCATTTTTAATAAAAACTTTCTCCATATGGTACTTAATTCTGGTGGACCCTGTATAGATACCCTGTATTAGATGAAAGAAAACACAAATCATGTACCAGATTTATGAACAACGCTCATATATCTTAAAAACATTGATACTAATCAGCAACCATTCAGATAAGCTTTGTTATTCCTATGAAACACATCACAAATATTGATTGCAGATGTTAAAGGGGAAATATAGTTTACTTAAATATGTTTTAAAAATTTACATCTGTTCTCCATATTTACACATATTGTTTCTTTTCGTAATCCTTCCACGTTATGCGCCACTTACATGTTTTGCACCATTTTCTTTTTTCTGACTTTATCTTCATTGTAAATCATTGTCTCAGCATCCAACGAAACATTTGCCCTTTTCAAACCATTCAATTTTTTTTTCTTGCAAATATTTCTAATTTAAACCGTCTTCGTCCTGCGTTCGAACTTTCTTCCCATCATATACAATGTTTAAAATTTTTTTAAATTTTAGCCTAACCGCGTTTTTACATTTTATATCTTCCGAATCATAAAGGTAAAGCCAACGGGTGAATCGTATCAATATAATTCCCATTCACATATAGTCACGACGACCGGCATAAGAATTTTTAAATCAGGAAAAAGTTTGTAAAGATTTAAATTTGATATCCAGAAGTCACATAAATTAACAAAAGGAGAGTTGCATCCATTTATAACACTGACAGATTATCCTCTTGAGTAATATTTAAATAGAAAAAAATCTGGGGAAATTGACATTATGACTCTGTGAGACAAAGAGTAGAGTAGCCGATGTATTCCTACACTATATTTCACAGGAGAGTTTTTAACTCATACTTGTCATTGTCTCTGGGGTCCAAATCCCCGCTTGGCTACTGTTAGAGTAAGAATCTCCTCCTCACATAAAACCACCGGGCGATACAGAATCCTTACCATAACCTCCAAAGGTCACCAATATTAATACTAGGAAGAGAATAAAATCTGATATGTTTCATTGAAATACAATCTAACTCCGATCCCTCAACAATGTTTCAATGGGACACGTATGTAGAAATTCAATTGTAACTTCCAGAGGTCACAAAAATTAACAACTGAAATTATGAAAACCAACTCAGAATTACTTGTTTAACGTATTAGAATTGTTTTTTTGTAATTTTGATTTATAATTTACACAAAAAAATTTTTTTTTAATTATAATATTTTTCTTTTGTTTACTAACTTTAGTTTGATGTAACTAACATTCATATCAAATTTGAAGAAAATCCATTAATATTTAGAGCTGTTAGAATGATTTTCTCGATTATTCATTATTTTCATTGTTGTAGCGGTAGGTTTTGAATCACTCATCTCTAGGCACCTTATGAGACAAAAATAATAATAAACATCCTAACTTTGAAGGTTAATAAAAATACTTTTTTCAATATTTTGAAATAAAATTCAAAACTTCGCTAGATATTCGTATGTTCTAAATATTTGCAAAGTTTGAGAAAAATTGGTTAAGATTTAGAAAAGTTACAGTTGTTAGGAGTCCCCAAAAACTCTTTCGGAAATTTTTCATTAGTGAGCAGAGCGGCCATTTTGTGGATGAAGTAAAAAAAACAGCCTCGTGTGATTATCACACATGCCGGTAACTCAATAATAATTAATATTTTACATAATGTTTGGCTTTCTCTTTATTGTTGAAGTGTTTCAAAATATCATAAACAAACATGAAACTATAATTCAAATCTAGTAAATCAAGGAATTCTTTCAAAAAATTCTACCAATACGGTAACCAGATTAGTTCTGACATTGACCCTTTTCTTTCTGCTAAGAATTTTATGAGTCTTCGAAGTCAAATTGAGGGTCGGACCGATGTCGACCCTATCTAACATCGATTAGGAGGCCTATATCTATTTTTCTGTCAACTTTTAGCAAAATCGGACAGTTACTTTCTCACAACGCTAATTGTTCAATTTTCTTTCGTTTTTCTTTCCAACTGCGTAATTGATTTTTTTTTGCTTTATTGTGCATTTCTTCCATTTTCAAACTAATTTATTAAGATAATTAGCTTAAAATTATTGTTAGTTGACACTGCCAGCCAATCGGATAAACGGAAGTACTTACCGCGTACAATTCGGCGAGGATTGTTTTTTTAACCTAATTAGCTTTTCAGTGTATCACTCCCCTCAGCCAGACATTAGGTCATTGTTCCTAATTCCTTAGAAGTCATTTACTACTAAACAACACTAATTAGAACTAATCAAAACTTGGCCATTTAAAGTTTTCAAATAGAATCACGCAGACTCTACTCAATTAACTTGTACCCTATGATTATTACTCAAAATTAACTTATTGTCCAATATTATATTCTTATAATTATTTAAAATGTTTATAATTCAATTGTCTGCTCTTCCTGCGGCAGGGACCAAGTTAACGATTTGTTCTATACTTGGACCCTGCTTTCGAATATTCATTGTGCCACCACTGGAAGGAGTTATTGGCCCAGGGTCAGGCTCAACACCACTATTGTCTCCACCATCAGCAGTTGCTATACATTCCAAAAACATAACATTGTATTCTTAAGAGTATTGAAAGGAAAGATTCTAATTGGGTTACGCTTGAAGCAGTTCGGAGTTGGAAGTATAGGGTCTGCCTTTCCAATGGCGGTGCAGGAAACATAGCAGAGAAATCCTGGACCTGAATCCCCCAAATCTGATTTGAATCGAATACGTAAGTGTCCTGTCGTTGACCTATAAGTACCACTAGGCTTCACGTCACCGCAGAACCTTCAACCAATCACAAAAGAGTATTTAGAATATTTAGATCTAACGCTTTTAGTAAATCTTCATACCTCTGCTCATAAGGAATATCAGTGAACTTGAGGTAATCCCCTAAGCACTTGAAGGAACTGGATACATTGAAACAAGGACAAAAGGCAGAAACGCCACAATCAGTACCCTGTTCTCAAAAATCAGCATTATGCAATGTTAATGTTACTAATTAATTTATCTAAGAAGTTAAGTTAATTTACAAGAAAACGCCAAGTAGTGGCGTCACCGTTGAAATATGAGTCTATTGCATAGTTTGACGAAGTGATTTGTATTACTTGCTGGTCTTTCATTCGGTAGAATCCACCACCAACTCCAATTACTTTGTACAGGAAAATATTATTAGTAGTTTAGGACTCATTATTAATTAATAGTTAGCAAAAGAACAGTGTACTCACGAAATGGAATACTTTGTAGCCCATTGTTTCCAATGACTGTCAGTTGTCGACCTCCCCTTCTTTCATTCTGACTTTTGGCATAATGATTATTTCCACCTATAGGAACAAAGTATCCTGATACAATGGGCTCAATCTATCAAAAACGAAAACCTTTGTAAATTTTTTCACTAGATTCATCTTTGACATTAAAAAAATCTTACAAAAATACAAAAGAAATTGAAAATAAGGACAAATTTCCAAACAAATGACTCCATTTTCGTAGCTTCTGTCAAATTAGTTCTAAAATCGAAATCTCCAAAATCTGAATTTAGGAAAATAACTCATAATAATAATCAACAGGTGTGACTTGTCGAGCAAATGCAACAAATATTCAATGATAATTTATCAAAACTTCACTCATTTCTTATTCCTCTAATGTTGATTTATTAAGTGAGGTTAATGAGCTCTGAATTAAAATCGTCTAAGGGCAATTGACCCTTTGAATATACATGATTCATAGCAAGATGATTTTATTTTATTGAGATTCGTCAATCTATTGTGTTGCAAATACATTTTGGATCTGTTCCGTCCGACCGCCCGTCGGTGTTCTAATTCAAAAACGAATTGACGGATCAATATGTAGTTTTCGTTAATAGATATATGCCATGCACTAGGAACGGACAAGTTCAAACATGAGCCATATTTGTCAACTCTGACCTAGTTTTTTCAACGTTTTCCTAAGACTCCTATTTTGCCTTAAAGTCNCCGTCCGACCGCCCGTCGGTGTTCTAATTCAAAAACGAATTGACGGATCAATATGTAGTTTTCGTTAATAGATATGCTATGCACTAGGAACGGACAAGTTCAAACATGAGCCATATTTGTCAACTCTGACCTAGTTTTTTCAACGTTTTCCTAAGACTCCTATTTTGCCTTAAAGTCGAACATTTCCATAACCATAACTAGTGGATCGTTAATATGGTGTTCCCTAAGGGATAGCATGAATCAAGCTGTTTTACCCATAAAGTGCGCGTTATATATGCGCAAGGATGTTGGCATGCTCAACATGATTTAACAATGACCGTTTACATGCTGATTCGACGGTAATATAGTCACCGTCCAACGCTTTCGCTACTGCCCTACTGTCCACCAGCCTACCACCCAACTGCACTCCGTATTGCCCTNTAGGAACGGACAAGTTCAAACATGAGCCATATTTGTCAACTCTGACCTAGTTTTTTCAACGTTTTCCTAAGACTCCTATTTTGCCTTAAAGTTGAACATTTCCATAACCATAACTAGTGGATCGTTAATATGGTGTTCCCTAAGGGATAGCATGAATCAAGCTGTTTTACCCATAAAGTGCGCGTTATATATGCGCAATGATGTTGGCATGCTCAACATGATTTAACAATGGCCGTTTACATGCTGATTCGACGGTTATATAGTCACCGTCCAACGCTTTCGCTACTGCCCTACTGTCCACCAGCCTACCACCCAACTGCACTCCGTATTGCCCTACCCCTATCCCTACCGAACAACCGCAATCCCTACAATCAAACTGCCTTCTATACCGCCAAACCGTACTACCGAAACAATCTAACCACCAAATTATAAAATAAGCTAAACCAACTAAAATAAGGAAAAAAAATCATAATCAACCACTAACTATTTTGATCGTATTTCACTGTAGTTACTCTTTTAACTTGAATTAGAGCTAAGCCAGTCGCAAACGCTTATAGTTTCTTAGTACAAGTAACAAAGTAACAATTATTTTATACCTGCTTCATATTTTTATCAACTGCATTATTCCAAATTTAACTGGTATCTCTGCCTTCGGAATGATGGTCATACCCGTCTGTTTACAAATCTGCTGCTTAAGAGGCAGTTTTCTTAGAGATATGGGACGAACCAGCGTCATGGTGGATGAAAACCTTGTCTCCCTCTTCATGGTAGAAATTTTGCACAGAAATTTCCAGCAGCGGTTGAAGCACCTCCCAAATGTAGTACTGCGAGTTTATTTTACCTTTTGTGGTGTAAGTTTGATAAAAGAAACTACTCCGCGACCCGTCAGTCCAACAATCATAAACTTTTCTCCAACCTTTTCAGATTTTTGAAATGCATATACACGATCAAATTTGCCTGCTTCTACTTAATTTTCTGTGTTCCTTTGCAATTCTCAAGGAAAAACCATGCTCCGTGAAGTATCGCCACGAATTCACAAGATGACCTTCATATACTGTCCTCTCCACTACTTCTTCAGCCAAAACGGAGCCGATCACCATGAAAATNCTACTCCGCGACCCGTCAGTCCAACAATCATAAACTTTTCTCCAACCTTTTCAGATTTTTGAAATGCATATACACCATCAAATTTGCCTGCTTCTACTTAATTTTCTGTGTTCCTTTGCAATTCTCAAGGAAAAACCATGCTCCGTGAAGTATCACCACGAATTCACAAGATGACCTTCATATACTGTCCTCTCCACTACTTCTTCAGCCAAAACGGAGCCGATCACCATGAAAATTTTTTCGTTGTTTTGAGGTAATTCCTATAGTAACTGCTTTAACTTATTTCGGAATGTGTTTGCTGGTGGCAAAGCAGTGGTATCCATTCCTCTAAACCAGACGCCAAACGCCGACTGAAGTTTCTAAGACGTCGGCCATATTTTGTCCAAAAGTATGCTACTATGAAACCTGAAAACATGATAAACCTATAAATATGATAAATATCAATCAATCCGATATCTTTACTATCTATCCGATATTATTAATATTATCTCTGCCTAAAACGATTAAATACTTCCGAAGAACGCCCCTGCAGATGCAAAGATTACTGGTCATACACCCGAATTTTGAGGTATAGAAACAGACGTTATTGCATCAGTTAATAATGTTGTTGGTGCCTCATCACATCCATCCACACTAACAGCCCACTTTTAGATACAATTCTGTTGCTCTGTCGCCAAGCTATCAAACAAACGTCCATTTAATGCATGCATAATATATATGATAAAGGCTCTCAAAGTTTGCCCGATATTTAAGAACTGAATGAATGATAAAAATATTATAATGTAAAATAGTCCGCGGTAGCATTTAGTTTTTTATTTAAATTGAACGTTGCTATAGAATTTACCTGCAAACAACGAAAAAAACTTTCATGATTATCGGCTCGATTTTGGCTCACGAAGTAGTGGAGGAGACATTAGCTCCCTGCTGTTTTTCCTATGGTTTTTGATATAGAATGGTTTTAGAGGACGAAAGAGAGGTTTTCTAGTTTTCAACCCAAATCATGATGGACGATCTTTGACACGATAGACAACAAGTTTGTGTTGCTTAGCCATCTAATTTTGGCTGGAAGGTTTCAACTTTATGGTCATTTTGTCAACTTGACGTATTAGATATTTTGTCCTTTCTATCGTTGAGCGAGGTTTCTTGGGCGAGAAACATCCAACGCTTTCTGATTCTGTCATTAGCCAATTCAATTTTCAATGTTGACAACACCCCGTCTTTGGAATTCAGTATCCGGCAAGGTTTACATTGTCTACAATGGCTCTTTGTGATGATAGCCTTATCTCAAAAAACTTGTCATCAGGATTTCTATTTCCGACGTTAATTTTGAAAAATTTCCTAGATGATACCAATTGCTATCAAGCAGTGTTTAAAATTTCAAAAAATTCGCGCCACGCAAACTCGAAATACAAATTTTTTTAAAGTGGTCGTTAATAACCCTCAGTACAAGCTCCAGGGATAATCTAAGAGTAAACCTGTCTATTTGGTTGATAAATATTTTCAACCACTGTTTTTGACCTGTTTTCATTAGCTTCATAACCTGGTGATATTACTATATTTTTATCTGACCGTATTTTAAATATATGGTTAATGCCAGGTGTTGGGTAATGTCGGGGTGGGGGATTGTGAGAGTTACGTAATGTCCGGGACTGCTTATGCTCGGGTTTTGATAATCCCTGAGGTAGGCTAATAACCCGGGTAAGGGAAATCCCTGGCATATTGTAAGGTCGAGGCCGGCTGCCCCCGGGGTTGGGTCGTTCCAGGAGTCGACGATTTTCTAGGTTTGCATATTGTCCAGGTATAGTTACTCTCGGGGTCGGGTGGTGGCCGGACTCGGATAATGCCTGACATATTGTAATGTCCGGTCGGNCATTAGCTTCATAACCTGGTGATATTACTATATTTTTATCTGACCGTATTTTAAATATATGGTTAATGCCAGGTATTGGGTAATGTCGGGGTGGGGGATTGTGAGGGTTACGTAATGTCCGGGACTGCTTATGCTCGGGTTTTGATAATCCCTGAGGTAGGCTAATAACCCGGGTAAGGGAAATGCCTGGCATATTGTAAGGTCGAGGCCGGCTGCCCCCGGGGTTGGGTCGTTCCAGGAGTCGACGATTTTCTAGGTTTGCATATTGTCCAGGTATAGTTACCTTCGGGGTCGGGTGGTGGCCGGACTCGGATAATGCCTGACATATTGTAATGTCCGGTCGGCTGATGCTTGGGGTCGGGTAATGGCAAGGCTCGGGTAATGTCCAGCATATTGTAAATTCGAGGTTGGCTGATGCTTGGGGAAGCGTAATGTCTGGGGTTAGGTAATGCCCGTGGTCGGGTAATGCTAGGGGTTGAGTAATTTTGGGGTCGGGTAATGCCCGATGTCGAGTAATGTCAGATGTCGGGTAATGGCCGGAGTCGGGTAATGCTAGGGGTTGGGTAATTTTTGGGGTCGGGTAATGCCAGATGTCGGGTAATGCCCGGGGTAATGTAATGCTAAGTTGTTAGGTTGCTAGGTTGTTAAGCGGAGTAGGGTTTGAGGCATGCGGCTATCGTGTGGTGAAAATCCCAAATCGATCCACCCATTGCTTATCGAAATATTCGAGTTATTATTGTGTTGCAAGCACATTATAGATCTGTCTTCTCCGTAATTATGTGAATTATGCGTTTTCTAGCTGCGTCGGTCAATTCATCTATCTCCAGACACAAATTGAATTTGAGTCTTCTTTATTCTATCCCTATTACATGGTTGTTATAGAGCTTTTAAGTGTTTCTTTAAAAAATAATTTCATTAAAAGAAAGAAATACAGTGCGTTCAGATAAGAAGGCGAAGTTATTGTGAAATGATTTTCCTGAAAATAAAAAATTTGTTGTGTAACACTTTGANGCGAATTATGCGTTTTCTAGCTGCGTCGGTCAATTCATCTATCTCCAGACACAAATCGAATTTGAGTCTTCTTTATTCTATCCCTATTACATGGTTGTTATAGAGCTTTTAAGTGTTTCTTTAAAAAATAATTTCATTTAAAGAAAGAAATACAGTACGTTCAGATAAGAAGGCGAAGTTATTGTGAAATGATTTTCCTGAAAATAAAAAATTTGTTGTGTAACACTTTGACACATTACAGACTGCTGAAGTTACTGAAAATCATTACAATGAAAGTTTTGTTCACTTTCATTTGTCAAAAATTGTCACAAAATGCTATTAAACACATTTTAAATCCATTGTTAAACTAATATAAAAAGTGGTNTTCAATGAAAGTTTTGTTCACATTTGTCAAAAATTGTCACAAAATGCTATTAAACACATTTTAAATCCATTGTTAAACTAATATAAAAAGTGGTTGCGAATCATAGGAAATTTAAGACCAGCGTCAAAATAAGTTCTGTAACATTTTCAGATTGTAAAAATTTCTTACACTGCATTTGCCTAAGATTGGATGTTTGAGGTATTTGTATAAGGAGTTCAAAAAAGCTTATGAAAATCATTTATAACAATTTCCTAAGAGATAAGAGTGAATTTGCGACCTCAGGCTTAACATTTATCGGTAATTGATATGACTCATTTTCGCTTATTAATTGTCATATCGACTTGATTAATTGATGATTTCTGTGGATTCAAATAATTAGAACAGTTATTTCTTACATCGATATTTCTCCTTACTTTTGTTAGGTTTCTTTTCTTCATTAATGCGAAAGGGAATCTTTGGGGATAATAGCTCGTGTTTTCCTGTAACCTAATTTTTTCTGATATGAGCTACTTGTCATTAGAATGAGTTTACAAGATGCATTTGGATGTAAATAAACTTCCAATTTTGTTATCCTAAAGTATTAATGATTGTTTCTTTTATTTTTGGAATAGCTGATTATTGGAACTTCCTAGGTCCACTAACTATTCCTATAATTATCCTGGCAGTATTACTGTGTGAGACCAAGAGCTAAGGAAAGCTCATGATTTTATGCCTCAAACTCATGACCATAGCGAACTACCAATCTCATTTCCTTGTGAATGACTTGGGTCATTGATACTGAAGTGTCTTTGACATTCCATGTACATTGCATGATAAGTATTATAGTGTAATCTAGTCTTCCCACCTGCAGAAATTTGTGGACCCACAAGAATAAATGAAATTACCTAAAGTGAAAATTATGACAGCTTGTTAGTAGAAATGATCAAGTTCGATGGGAAAATATAGTTGTAAATTATAGAGTAAGAGTCTAGAAATCCGTTGAGAGCTTCCTCTAGCGTGAGGTCAACATCATCCACACTATTAGTCTAGTTTGCTTTCCATGATTTACTGGAATTTGGTGTCGGTGTGGGTGCAGGTGTAGGTGTGATCAGTGTGTGAACGGAATTTTCCAAATTTTCGTTATCCATGGTCACAGTTGAGTTAGAAAACCTTAGAAATGTATGTAAAAAATAAAAATTTTAAAGTTCACGGTTCCGGTTGACCAGTTTTGTCCAAAAGTAGAAATTATGGTTAATTTGAATATTTTACTAGTATTAGAAACATGTGATAATTATTCTTTCACTTTGTCCGTCTCCAGCAAATCAAATTTTTCGTCTGATACGATTTGAACTCTTTGCACGTCAGGCGCAAATGTAGTTAATCCATCGGGTATCTCAATGATTTTAAGCACTGCATAGTCTTCACGAGAACGCTCAGACGCAAATGCGTTCCATCGAGATTGCCTGTGTGCTGTTCCAAAGGATAGAATTTTCAGGTGCTGACAGGTGTGTACGCAAAATTGGTATTTGTGCGCCAATTTACAGAGTTACACTCATAAGGTGTATTGAAACATACCGTATTACCTCTCCGTGCGTTTTCTCTGCCGCGGGTGCACTTCGGGTGTTGGAAATTCTGTTTTGTCTGGAATCCACTGGATATGAAATTAACTTGAAACGTGGGAACTGAGCTGATCTGTTGGATATAAGTCCGGTTTGATATTCTAATTTCCGTACGTTTCTAAATTATTGATGTGTTGAAGTACACAATCCAAATTTTTTCCAATGATTCTATGATTTGTAAATTTTGCTTACTTGCGGGTGGTTTTCTCGCTTAACATCGTTTGAACGAAGTCTAAATGCTTATGGATGTTTTTTTATAACCATTGGGTTATTCAATCACNCGATCCAAACAGATGTACTGTCGGCACTGAAATTTTAAAAATCTTGATGAATTTTCATTTTTATCTCAGTAAATTAGGTGAGTTCTCCATTATTTTCATTCCATCTCGGGTAGTTGATGATATCTCATAAGCTAGTTATCTCAATATTGTTAATTTTTTGACTTAAAAATTTTTTTCAAAATTACTTTTTTAAATAGGTTACAATCAGTATTCTTCTATTGTCTTCAAATACAAATGAGTACCTCATTACCAAGAACAACCGATAGATGCAAAAAATATTTTCAAAAAGTGCAAAAAAAAAAATTGAAAAAGTGCAAACAAAAGAAGTTACAAATGTGCATGGATACACGGCTACCTTCCCTATAATCTACAAAATAGATTTGCCTTGAGATCTATGTTTGAGAATTGAAAATAAGGATCACCCAGTATAGAAGCAATAGACGAAGCATTTGGTTCAATTAATAACTTTATGGTACCAAACATTCCTATAACTGATAAAAAACTAGTGAAACGAAGTGGGATTGAGTTTATAGCCGACATATTTGAATGGTGCTGTGGATTTTTTAGTTCTTAGAGTAACCGTTTTCCTATCATTATTTTATATTAGTAAGTGAATATTTGTGCGGAATCAAAACTTCTGCAAGAAAATTAAACTCTTGAATTAGTAAAGTTAAGATAGAAAGCGTTGATTGCTGTTTTTCCACACAAATTTCGCAATGGCGCATAAAAACAGCGCTAATAAAAGGTGATGAATACCACTCGAAAAAAATTAACTATAATCAGCTTACTACTTTCTTAAATCTTGCTCACAAACTAAGGAACACACATGTCTCTAGTCTAATTTATAGTCCAATTAACAGAATTTCTTGGGGGTTAAAGAAAAACAATTTTTTTTAATTTTTAGGCATTAGAAAGAAAATGTTCACAAAGACGGTATCACTTCAAGTTGAGTCAACTTTTTTTAAGGGAGTGAGACTTAGGTTGAGATGTTGAGTCTCCTTATGCTCCTGGTGAAAAATGTTCCTGGAAATTTTGTTTGGAATTATGATATCTCCGTTCATTCCTAGTATTTGACATTGGCATTCTNGAAAAATGTTCCTGGAAATTTTGTTTGGAATTATGATATCTCCGTTCATTCCTAGTATTTGACATTGGCATTCTAATTTNCCTGGTTAAAAATGTTCCTGGAAATTTTGTTTGGAATTATGATATCTCCGTTCATTCCTAGTATTTGACATTGGCATTCTAATTTAATCATGTGACCTCCTACTGTCAGTAGTACTGCAGTTTTCTGGGGTGAATTTACTGGACGATGAATTTCTAATTTTTCTGTAAGGTTGATCAGACAAAAAAATATTTCGTTTTATCTGAGTCACTTCAGTTTTATTTGATAATTTTGAACATATGGAAACGCAATTTATATTCATTTTTTCTTGATCTGCTTCGTCATCAATTCTAATATGGATGTAAAACATCTCGCTATCGCCATTTGGTGATTTAGAAATTGTGGTACGTAGCATAAATTGTTTCTTGTTATACCACAATTCTGCTTCATTTTTCCGCTAATAGGGATTATTTTAAAATTCCTGATTATTACAAAATCTGCTTCTTGCTGAATTTGAGATAGATCGTCATGATAGCAAACAGGTGTCATCGAAATTGAATGATATTCAATTTTTGTCCCAATTTCGATGAATGGAATTTTTACTTGGATGATAAGTTTCTTGTCAGTAAAAGTACAAGAGGCTAACTGATTCTAATAGTACTGCGAAAGTCTATCGCTGGGTATGGCAATCTGATATCTCTGTTCAAAAATTCTCATGTTCAACCTGTACAAATCTTCTTTGATTATTTCTGCTGTCACTTGATAGTAAAAAATTTGTCCATTCTTACAATCTGTCGTGATCGTCTACCATGCCGATATGACAATTGCTTTTCGAAAACGTTTGCTAACCGTATTATACTGTCTCTATCCTCTTGAACATACTTTTGAAGTTCTTCCTTGCTTGTAGCATTTCAAATTGTCTTTTCAAACCAGCAATTGTGGTTATACTTTTGATCCGCGTTAGTTGAATATTTGTTCAAAATTTGTGTTACCTTGATACCGTCCTGATGTTCTTTCTCAACTTGTTCACTCAACCTGGTGGTTTTATATTCAACTCTTTTTTCTGAATCCTGAAGATCGTCAAACTGTGACGATGAAAAAATCCACAGCACCATTCAAATATGTCGGCTATAAACTCAATCCCACTTCGTTTCACTAGTTTTTTATCAGTTATAGGAATGTTTGGTACCATAAAGTTATTAATTGAACCAAATGCTTCGTCTATTGCTTCTATACTGGGTGATCCTTATTTTCAATTCTCAAACATAGATCTCAAGGCAAATCTATTTTGTAGATTATAGGGAAGGTAGCCGTGTATCCATGCACATTTGTAACTTCTTNTAGATCTCAAGGCAAATCTATTTTGTAGATTATAGGGAAGGTAGCCGTGTATCCATGCACATTTGTAACTTCTTCTAGACTAATTCCGTGTGTTATCTAAATTTCTGCTACTGTTGCTTCGATTGCTTGTCAGTGGTTTATCAATGCCAATAATATCAAAAAATGACATCATTATTACCGTTCTGAAAATAAAAAATGCAAGAAGTAACCGGGTGGTGGTGGAGCTTCAGTGTCAATGATCCTCCTTGTCCAAGTACTTTGAAGCTCTTTATTTTGATGTCGGCCCTACAAATTTTCCTGCAGCAGTGCGTCGATTCGCACACATGTTCCTTGATTTTCACGTAACTCGTCTTATAACATTCACTATTTTGAACTTGTTTTGTAAAACTTCTAACTTATTCATTTCCTCAAGTTCTCAAAAAATTCTTGTTCTTTGTNTCATTTCCTCAAGTTCTCAAAAAATTCTTGTTCTTTGTTCCATATATTCCTTTCTTTTCAGGTCTCAACAGGTTTTCCTATTCCTATTTACTGTTTTTAAGCTACTTTTGTGCTTCTTGGACGGAAATTTAAACACGATAGATTTTTGTTCTGGATAATTTGGTATTTCTGATTAACATTTTCTTCTTGTGGTTGTGGAGTTTGTTTTCTTGGTCGACCTGTTTTCCTTGGCATCATTTCTGTCTTGGTTGTGTCAACAATTTGTTACCCTAATTTCATGTCCGTGAAATTCTTATCGATGATGTCACTATCATCATTAGTTGAATNGTCAACAATTTGTTACCCTAATTTCATGTCCGTGAAATTCTTATCGATGATGTCACTATCATCATTAGTTGAATATTCATCCTCAGTCATTTTCAAATGGAATTACTCTTCTATTTTTTCATCTAACAGAATTTCTGCTACTGCGTTATGTGTAGGGTTCCGAATGACTCCCATTTTCTTCAGAGTCAGAGTCAGATGACTCAGAATCATGACTCACTGACTCCTATTTCCACAATGAGTCAGAGTCATGAATTTTAATGACTCAGTGACTTTTATAGAATCAGTCCTGAAGCTTGAGTCAGAGTCAGGTGACTCAGTCATGACTGTGACTCTGAGTCATGACTGAGTGACTCAGATTCACAGAAATGTTATATTTTTTGNACTCAGATTCACAGAAATGTTATATTTTTTTATACTCTAAAATGAGCATAAAACGTATTCAAAGCTCAAAGTAAGTGATACAAAGACGCTAAGTTCCCCGCTCTTCGGTTAAAAACTCTTAAATAAATTTTTTTAATCTTTTTTATTTTTGATCCGATTAAAAATTAAATTACCTCACATGCTATATTTACTCTGATTATTTGTGTCAACTCTATCAAAATAATTGATGATTGAACACATCGGAATGTTTTGAACTTTTCTTATTTTGACTTTGTTTAATAAACTCATTTTTTTATTGCGTAATTATCAAACCGCACTTTTAAATTAGGTTGAAATGTAAATTCAAAATTTCAAATGACTGAAAAGTTTTGGGTTCCGATTTCGAATGATTAATGTTGAATTTTGTTTTAGCTTACAGTTTGTACCGAGACTTAAACTTCGATTTCAATGTCGACTAAAAAGTTGAATTAAATTTAGATTTGAATTTCGATCTTCTTCGACTAACGGATGTGTAGTGGTGTAAGTTACAAGTGTGCTTCAAACTAAACACGAGCCGCGCGGCAGCAAACTCCCACTCTCAGATTTGTTGTGTTGCCGGAGTTGAAAAGAATTTGATAGTACAAAAAAAAAGCAAGATGTGAGCAGTTACGCTTTGTTGCTTGGGAGTCATGACTCTTCCTAGTGAGTCACGACTATGAGCCACTTTGAGAAAGCACAGAGTCACGAGTCAGGTGACTCACAATCACGACTCAGTGACTCCCATTTATCTATTAAGTCAGAGTCACCCAAACCCAGTGATTCCTAGAAATCGATGAGTCAGAGTCACGTGACTCAGAGTCATGACTCAGAGTTACTGAGTCAGAGTAATTTGGAACCCTAGTTTTGTGGTACTATAAGAATTCCTTCTTCTTTTCTGTTCGCTGATGATCCATCATCAAATTTTAATATGTCGTAGTAAGGTTTTAACTTAACCACATGGACTTTTTCTGCACATGCCTTTTTCCTTTGTTGCCTTCGATGATATATTTCTCGTCGATTTTGTATGGTCCATAGTAGTAATGGAATAGCTTAGGTGAGAATTCTTTTATCTTTACAAATTTTCTGAGTAACACTTCCTGTCCTTCTTCATATGTGACCAGATTTCTGGTCGCATATTTACTATTTTTGCATAATTTTTTTGTCGTTTTTTAATCTAACTTTAAGCTATACTTCTAGCTTATCGAGCTTTGTCCATTAGGTCGTCTAGTGACTANCATTAGGCCGTCTAGTGACTAGTACGTCTGAGTTACTGGAATTTCCGCTTCTAGTAGAAAAATACCTTCACTTCCATGCATGAGAAATAGTGTCATTTTCGAAGTTTTCTGAATTGAAGTGTTATATGCGAAAACTATGTGGCAAGAATACGTCCAAATCATTCTTGTGACTGCTAGTATACAAAGATATGCCGTCCGTCAGAGTAGAGTTTGATTTCTCTACCAAACCTGAGATACTGGATGATAAATTGCACTGGTGTTATGTTGAATTCCAAGGTAGTTATTGACAAATTGATGTAGTTCCCTGATAAAAGTTGTACCTCGGTCTGAATGCGTAATTCTTAGACAACCGTGTCTACATATCACTTGTTCCTTTAGAAATTTTGCTATTTCTTTGGCTGTAGCTTCTTTCAATGCTTTGGCTTCAATCCATTTTGGAAGATAACGTTAACCAGTAAATACGTATAGGTTTTGCTTATTAATTCTAACAAAAGGTCCCATACAGTCATTTTCGATATGGCTGAGTAGTTCGTTTGGTATATTTAAAACCACATTTTTCCGAATGGTTTATTTTTCGGAGTTTTCATTGTCTGACAGTCGTGACACTACTGAAGGTTGTTAGCGATTGTCCTTTTTATGTTTTTTCCAAACCTATCGTTGCTTTATTTTGTGATAGGTTTTTTTGAAGCCTAAATGTCCATTTAATGGGTCATCGTGACACGAACTGAAAATTTTGTTCGTCATACTTTTTGGAGCGTATAATTGAGACTTTCCGTTCCCGTCAATTTGGTAAAAAACTCGTATGAAATTTGAATTTCTTATGCTTTGAATTTCATTTTATTTATTTTACCGAGACCACATATTTGGTCTCATTTTATATTTTAATGATATCACTGAAGTCTATCGTCACAACTGCTTTGATTATATCATATTCTTCAATTTTCTTTTCGTCTGGTTTGATGTCGTCTGGTGTCACTGCACAACGACTCATTGCGTCTGGAACATAATTTGTAAATCCTTTTACGTAGTAAATTCTATCTATCACAAATCTTGAGAGTTTGAAAGCCATTCTGGTTAATTTTGAACTCAATTTTTTTTGGCTTCCAAAATTCAGAAAACAGAGAATAGTGGTCTGGACGAATTTTAATTCGATGGCCTTGGACGAAACTTTTAGGTTTACTGATGAGTAGACAATGACTAAGAGTTCCTGCTCTGTAGTTCTCCATTTTGATTCTGTTGGAGTCAGTCTCCTACTGACAAAAACAACTGGTTTCTCGATTCCGTTGTGTGTTTGAGATAGTCGTCTTGCTATTCTTATTGTGGATGCATCGTTTCGTAGAGGGTCTAACCTTAGTTGAAAAAGTGCAAGAACAGTTTCAGATGTAACTATCATTTTTGAAAACTTAATGGCTCTTCTTGTTCGTTTTCCCAATTGTATTTTTTGTCTTCACTTAGATTTTAGTAGAGAAGTTCCATTTTTGTCGCGTATTTTGGTATAACCTTTCTGTAATGATTAAAAAGTCCTTTCTGTAGATGTCTCACAGATTTTAGTCTAAGCATTTTAGCTACTCCGTTTACATCTAGTCTCATATTTCCATTTCCAATTACTAATAAAAAATTCCAATTCCTAAAAATTTTTGTCTCATTCTAGGCAAAATGAAATTTCTTTGGCATCAATGTGAGCTTTTCTCTTGACAAACAGTTGAAAACTTTGGCCATCTTTTCACAATAATTTTTAATTATCTCATTGTAGATGATTATGTCGTCCACGTAAGGTGCGACTACTTCTGGTTTCAATCTTCCTAAGAAAACGTCCATCAATTTCGTAAAATGGTCTGAAGCTCCTGCTATCCTTATTGGATGGACTTTGTATTGATAAAGTCTATCTGGTTTGGCAAATGTTGTTTAGCTTTGTCTTTCTCGTCCATTGTTACTTGCCAGAATCCTGATTTTAAATGTATGACTGATATGAATTTAGCTTACGTTGTCGTGATTGAACATCATGAATGAGTGGTAGAGGGTAAGCAATGACACTTTTTGTCACTGAGTTGAAATTTTTGAAGTCGCACACAAATCTCATTTGTTTGGAGTTTCCTTTCTTTGGCGCTACATGACATTGTGTTGACCATGGTAAATCGCTAGGCTCAATTGGTTGTCATTTAGGCATTTTGTCCGCTTCTTGGATTTGTTTCCTCATGGCTTCAGATGACGGATAGGGTCAAAGTCTTNAGTGGTCTGGACGAATTTTAATTCGATGGCCTTGGACGAAACTTTTAGGTTTACTGATGAGTAGACAATGACTACGAGTTCCTGCTCTGTAGTTCTCCATTTTGATTCTGTTGGAGTCAGTGTCCTACTGACAAAAACAACTGGTTTCTCGATTCCGTTGTGTGTTTGAGATAGTCGTCTTGCTATTCTTATTGTGGATGCATCGTTTCGTAGAGGGTCTAACCTTAGTTGAAAAAGTGCAAGAACAGTTTCAGATGTAACTATCATTTTTGAAAACTTAATGGCTCTTCTTGTTCGTTTTCCCAATTGTATTTTTTGTCTTCACTTAGATTTTAGTAGAGAAGTTCCATTTTTGTCGCGTATTTTGGTATAACCTTTCTGTAATGATTAAAAAGTCCTTTCTGTAGATGTCTCACAGATTTTAGTCTAAGCATTTTAGCTACTCCGTTTACATCTAGTCTCATATTTCCATTTCCAATTACTAATAAAAAATTCCAATTCCTAAAAATTTTTGTCTCATTCTAGGCAAAATGAAATTTCTTTGGCATCAATGTGAGCTTTTCTCTTGACAAACANGTATTTTAGCTACTCCGTTTACATCTTCTGGATCTAGTCTCATATTTCCATTTCCAATTACTAATCCTAAAAATTTTTGTCTCATTCTAGGCAAAATGAAATTTCTTTGGCATCAATGTGAGCTTTTCTCTTGACAAACAGTTGAAAACTTTGGCCATCTTTTCACAATGATTTTTAATTGTCTCATTGTAGATGATTATGTCGTCCACGTAAGACGCGACTACTTCTGGTTTCAATCTTGCTAAGAAAACGTCCATCAATTTCGTAAAATGGTCTGAAGCTCCTGCTATCCTTATTGGATGGACTTTGTATTGATAAAGTCTATCTGGTTTGGCACATGTTGTTTAGCTTTGTCTTTCTCGTCCATTGTTACTTGCCAGAATCCTGATTTTAAATGTATGACTGATATGAATTTAGCTTACGTTGTCGTGATTGAACATCATGAATGAGTGGTAGAGGGTAAGCAATGACACTTTTTGTCACTGGGTTGAAATTTTTGAAGTCGCACACAAATCTCATTTGTTTGGAGTTTCCTTCCTTTGGCGCTACATGACATTGTGTTGACCATGGTAAATCCCTAGGCTCAATTGGTTCTCATTTAGGCATTTTGTCCGCTTCTTGGATTTGTTTCCTCATGGCTTCAGATGACGGATAGGGTCAAAGTCTTNGTCATTTAGGCATTTTGTCCGCTTCTTGGATTTGTTTCCTCATGGCTTCAGATGACGGATAGGGTCAAAGTCTTCATGGTCTGATGTTGCCTGTGAAGATTATGAATTTCACTCGATCGGTCTGGCTTATGTGATTCGGATTACATAAAAACAAATTCTCATATTTGTTCATGACTTAGCTGCTATTCACTCTGAGAAAGTTTCGAATTGATGTCAATCTTGGATTTCAGCTCGTTTGTGATTTTCATGGCTGCGGGTGCGCAGCATCGGTTGGTCTAACTCTTCTTTCTCTAGTTTGATAACTTTCTTGATCCATTTGTCTTCTGTGTTAAGATTTGTCAGTATTACTCCTGTTGTTTCACTTCCAATCATGGTTGGTACCAAAAATTTTACTTTGTAAAAAATTTTGGTAGATGCTGAGATGATTTTCTCCCGTTCTCTTCTGAGTTCAATTGTCAATTGGACGAAAGCTTGACTTCTAGTTGAGATTTTCGTACTTCCGAGTGCTCGTACAGCACTCGGAACGTTTCTGTACAGCATGTCCATGATATTTCTGCTTTGGCTTTCTATTCCATGATTCAACCAAAATTTCGCTTTGTTAATAATTCTGGAAATTGTTCCAAGATCCTCTGATTCTATAGTCCTGTTTCCTAAAAAGATTTTAAACTTCAATTCTTTTAAAAATTCGGGTCCTAAGAAAAAATCAAAAGATAGATTATTGATAACGAAGAAAATATAGTTAACTGTTAAATATCCTAACGTAATTTCTAAAAAGACGACTCTTTCGACTCCAAGGAAATTCATCACGTATCCAAAATTACAAAAAGGGTTTGGTATTTTGTGGAAGTAGTGTTCAGCATGGATCTGGCTCAATGGCTCTGGCTCTGCCTCGAGCTGGCTCACAAAAAATTTTGAGCCAGAGCATGGCTCTGTCTCATACTATAATTTTAAGCCAGAGCCATGCCTCATGAGACAGCTCAACCACATGGCTGAGCCATGGCTCAATGGCTCATTAGCTTTTTAAAAAGTCAGTAAAGAAAAGTTGTTTTTTTTTCACAACACCAGTCAACTCGTATACCTTATAAGTTGCAGTTCTGCTGCTGGATCTGGGTCGGGCTGCTAGATTTAGCGGCTCATCCACTAGATATAGGGGTAGGGGCGGGGCTGACCTTCATTTAGAAGCTAACCTATTAAATCTGGCAGCTGGTCCTATATCTAGAGTTTTGGAGCCCCTATATCTAGCAGCACCAAATTTATATTCATAAGCTCAAACATATCCCAGGCAACCACAAGCCATCTTTAAGATGTTCAAACCTAATCTTATTAAAGACATTTATATATCTAGAAAATATCATGCTGAGTCCAAAGTATATCTTTAAGATATCTTTACAACCCCTGATGTCCGCCGATAGAATATCTTTAAGATATCATTGACATATCCGACAATGACACCTTTCAGACGCCTTTATCATATCTACATTCGAATATCCAAAAGTACACTTTCATTGGATATTAGAATGATATCTTTGAGAAACTTGTTAAGTTATATAATAAAAATAATATTTTTATGATATCTTAAAGATATCATACTTCAAANCCATGATTCAACCAAAATTTCGCTTTGTTAATAATTCTGGAAATTGTTCCAAGATCCTCTGATTCTATAGTCCTATTTCCTAAAAAGATTTTAAACTTCAATTCTTTTAAAAATTCGAGTCCTAAGAGAAAATCAAAAGATAGATTATTGATAACGAAGAAAATATAGTTCACTGTTAAATATCCTAACGTAATTCCTAAAAAGACGACNTAGATTATTGATAACGAAGAAAATATAGTTCACTGTTAAATATCCTAACGTAATTCCTAAAAAGACGACTCTTTGAGAAACTTGTTAAGTTATATAATAAAAATAATATTTTTATGATATCTTAAAGATATCATACTTCAAATTGTTTTTGCTCAAGTGATCATTAAGTTATTCATATCATAATAACAGGTAAATGAAGCAATGTTTAAGATAACATCAGATAACTGAATAACATCAAAAATAAGCTCAGATGACTTTAAGCAATTCAAGGTATCTTAAAGATAGCTTCAAGAAATTTGTGGCTGCCTGGGATCTGGTCTTGATCAATTTGACTGCTATTTTAAATCGATAGTAAATCAAATTTATCAACTTTTTACTGTGCCGGAAAATTTTTCATCGTGGCAGGTTTGAGTTATTCAACAAAATGTTTCTGTAAATTATACCATTAACTATATTTTACTACTTTTTGTTGCATTCTATGCCTGATCATGTAATCTTGTACTGCTGAGATAAAACTCAATCGGGAATACTTAATACCTGAATTTTGGAAAATTATTGAATTTAGAAGAGCTACTAAATATAGGGACTCAGCCAATATACCTAGTAATGCCAGCTCATAAATTTATCAGCAGCTCCTATATGTAGCAGTTACACTACTTCTAGCAACAGAGCTCCTACAATAGTTAATTGGTCATATAAATCCGAATTTAATAAAGACTTTTGTTGAAAAAATTTTTTTAATTCTAATTTTGATTGAGCCGTGGGACTCGATTTCTGTCCATTTCTCTAAGAATTTCTTAGTTCTTGTATCCTAAAGCTTAAATGTTTTACTTGTGTTCCGATTTCATTTTCATTATTTATGCCATTGTTCTGATTAAGCGGACGCCCTAGATCCGCCTCTACGCGTTTCCTTGGAAATTATGATTATCCGATACGAACTGAGCTGTATTTAATATTCCGAATTCCTGAAGGTATGACCTCTACCACTTGACGGTTGACCTCTCAATTCTATACGACTTCTCTGATTTTGGAAGCACTGCTGAAATGTGTCCTGTTCTGTTATATGTGTAACAGCTGTGTATATTGTTGAAGTCTCCTATTTTGAAATTTGAGCGGAAGTTGTTACTTCCGAGTCCTCTTTCGAAATTTTCTACGAAAACTTTTGGTCCTGCCTCTGTGGTCCATCTGATTCATTCTGTTGTGTTCGTTCGATTGGACAATTTTCACACTCAAAAGTTTGAAAGCTTTGAGTAACTCTTTGGTTCCATCGTTTCTCTTAATTTGAGATATTGTCATAAGCATTGTAGATTATTTGATATGATGGTCCAATTCATTAATGCCCTTTCCTTCATATTCTTCTATTAATCTGACTAGACTTCCCCACATAGCAGGTATGTCTCCATATTGAACAAATCTTCGAACCGCTAGAACCATTTGGTGCACTAATCCCTTAGATAACTCCTCTTCGTTATATGTCCCCCAATTGTCGCCAAATAAGTAGTGTATTCTTGTCACAAAAGCTAAAGAATTTTATAAAAACATTTTTAAATCTTTCTCTTCCTGGTTTTTGGGACAGTGTATCGTGAAGCTATTCTTGAATGCTTCCCATGACGTATTATCCTCAACACGTCCATGGTTTATTGTGAACCATTGTCGAGTCACTGGGTTCTCTATTGCGGAAGGAGGTTGACGTGTCGTTTTTCGTCAAGGTTCAAATTTCTCGTAAAATCCTCAAATTTATATAAAAAAATTTTAATTGACTTGCCAAAATGTAAGTTTTTTGTCCCCGTTTATGAGACAAGTTGTTCCGCTGGTATCGTTGTTGCTATTGGCCAAGCCTAAAACTATGTTGTCCTGATATGGTAAAAAGTTCTCAATTTTCACAAAAGTTATTTTCGTCGTTTTTTAAACATTATACTGTCAGACTCTTCTTGGTAACTTTCAATTTTACTTTCCAAAATTTTACTCGAAACTGACCTTTGGTTGAACTTTGAAGTCAAATTTATCGAACGGTCACTCACACCGGTTCCGGTTCCGTCGGGAACCNAAAACTTTCAAAATAATTCTAAACAAAAAAGACTAAATAGGAGAGATGAGGAGATGGATGCAGCCAGAAAGAGACTGACTTCCCATTCCCTTTTCTTCAAAATGGATGGAGCGTCGGTCTGGGAGAATTTCTCCCACACCGACGAATCCATCCACCCTAAGAATGGGTAATTTTTTAAAGGAAGTGGGAAACCACTTACCTATCTAACAGTATCTTAAAGATAGCTTCAAGAAATTTGTGGCTGCCTGGGATCTGGTCTTGATCAATTTGACTGCTATTTTAAATCGATAGTAAATCAAATTTATCAACTTTTTACTGTGCCGGAAAATTTTTCATCGTGGCAGGTTTGAGTTATTCAACAAAATGTTTCTGTAAATTATACCATTAACTATATTTTNGAAAATTTTTCATCGTGGCAGGTTTGAGTTATTCAACAAAATGTTTCTGTAAATTATACCATTAACTATATTTTGCTACTTTTTGTTGCATTCTATGCCTGATCATGTAATCTTGTACTGCTGAGATAAAACTCAATCGGGAACACTTAATACCTGAATTTTGGAAAGTTATTGAATTTAGAAGAGCCACTAAGTATAGGGGCTCAGCCAATATACCTAGTAATGCCAGCTCATAGATTTATCAGCAGCTCCTACATGTAGCAGTTACACTACTTCTAGCAACTTCTACGTCATATAAATCCAAATTTAATAAAGACTTTTGTTGAAAAAAATTTTTTAATTCTAATTTTGATTGAGCCGTGGGACTCGATTTCTGTCCATTTCTCTAAGAATTTCTTAGTTCTTNATTTTTTAATTCTAATTTTGATTGAGCCGTGGGACTCGATTTCTGTCCATTTCTCTAAGAATTTCTTAGTTCTTGTATTCTAAAGCTTAAATGTTTTACTTGTGTTCCGATTTCATTTTCATTATTTATGCCATTGTTCTGATTAAGCGGACGCCCTAGATCCGCCTCTACGCGTTTCCTTGGAAGTTATGATTATCCGATACGAACTGAGCTGTATTTATTGAGATTTGTCTGTTATGCATTTAATATTCCGAATTCCTGAAGGTATGACCTCTACCACTTGACGGTTGACCTCTCAATTCTATACGACTTCTCTGATTTTGGAAGCACTGCTGAAATGTATCCTGTTCTGTTATATGTGTATCAGCTGTGTATATTGTTGAAGTCTCGTATTTTGAAATTTGAGCGGAAGTTGTTACCTCTCCGTCCTTTTTCGAAATTTTCTACGAAAACTTTTGGTCCTGCCTCTGTGGTCCATCTGATTCATTCTGTTGTGTTCGTTCGATTGGACAATTTTCACACTCAAAAGTTTGAAAGCTTTGAGTAACTCTTTGGTTCCATCGTTCCTCTTAATTTGAGATATTGTCATAAGCATTGTAGATTGTTTGATATGATGGTCCAATTCATTAATGCCCTTTCCTTCATATTCTTCTATTAATCTGACTAGACTTCCCCACAGGGCAGGTATGTCTGCATATTGAACAAATCTTCGAACCGCTAGAACCATTTGGTGCACTAATCCCTTAGATAACTCCTCTTCGTTATATGTCCCCCAATTGTCGCCAAATAAGTAGGGTATTCTTGTCACAAAAGCTAAAGAATTTTATAAAAACATTTTTAAATCTCTTCCTGGTTTTTGGGACAGTGTATCGTGAAGCTATTCTTGAATGCTTCCCATGACGTATTATTCTCAACACGTCCATGGTTTATTGTGAACCATTGTCCAGTCACTGGGTTCTCTATTGCGGAAGGAGGTTGACGTGTCGTTTTTCGTCAAGGTTCAAATTTCTCGTAAAATCCTCAAATTTATATAAAAAAATTTTAATTGACTTGCCAAAATGTACTTTTTTGTCCCCGTTTATGAGACAAGTTGTTCCGCTGGTATTGTTGTTGCTATTGGCCAAGCCTAAAACTATGTTGTCCTGATATGGTAAAAAGTTCTCAATTTTCACAAAAGTTATTTTCGTCCTTTTTTAAACATTATACTGTCAGACTCTTCTTGGTAACTTTCAATTTTACTTTCCAAAATTTCACTCGAAATTGACCTTTGGTTGAACTTTGAAGTCAAATTTATCGAACGGTCACTCACACCGGTTCCGGTTCCGTCGGGAACCCTGTACTGTCTTTTTGTATGTTCACACTCAATGTTGCACTTAATCGTTTTTATCTATTTAATTTTTTGCTTACTGTTTGTTCTTTCACTTTTGTATACCGCGGAAGCTCATCAGTGGCATCCGGCGCTTATCCGATATTTCTTTTTGAAATTCGGCTTGGTACTGAAGTCGAACTGCTGTCACTTAAACTTGATTTTCACTTCGTCTCATTAAATTTTAATTCGATTTTGAGGATTGCGAATTAGGCTCGCCTCTACACCTAGATTGTTAGATTCCTGTCTTTACTAATGTGAAAGGGAATCTATGGGAATAATAGGTCGTGTTTTCCAGTAATCTACTCTTCTCTTTAAAAAGTGAAATTGTTTATTGAAAATTCAGAAATTAGAAGTTACAAAGTTTCTGTGAGACTTCTTCTTTGAGTCTGCTTATTTTAGACTGGGCGATTTTTGAGATGGAAAGCCTTTAATTAATGACGGCCACTCCCTAACTCTTTACAAGAACAAAAGGGAAAGACCAATCATCGAGTGGACCAAATGAGACTTGAACTCAATTGGTCTCGAGATCCTGGGAAAAGACAAAAATTAAAGAGATAGGAGTGCAAGGGATTTTTTAAGAATCCCTTGTCACATAAACTAAAAATTATGATCTTAAGATTTCAACTCTAGGTTTAACTTATGTTTGAAATAAGAGATACACAAGTAATTAAGATTGTTTAAAAATCTAACAAGAACCATTTTTCTCACATCTCTGATTCAACCTACTTGTCATTAGAGTGAGTTAACAAGATGCATTTGGATGTAAATAAACTTCAAACTTTGTTACCATAAAGTATTAATAATTGTTCCTTTTATTCTTGGAGTAGTTTAATGTTGGAACTTCATAATTCCCCAAACTATTCCTATACTTATCTTGGCAGCGTTAAGTGTGAGACCAAGAGCTAAGGGTAGCTCATGATTTTATACCTTTAACTCACGGCTAAAGGGAAATACTAAATTTATTTTTTTGTGAATGACTTGCGTCATTCACACGTAAATATCTTTGACATTCCCTGTATATTGCATAATGAGCACTATAGTGTAACCTAACATCTTCCTTGCATCTTCATATTTAGTTTTTATGCCACTGGTCAGTTCTTAAACATTTAACGAAACAATATTGGATTCAGCAGTCAACTTGAAATTGGTTTGTTTCGCCACCGTTAGTGCGAAGCAACACTTGTTTTCACAATATCAGTGCCAAGCAGCTTAGTTTTATTACTATTATTAGCAAACTATTTTCCTCGCTTTATATTAATGCCAGGAAGTTTTGTTACTCTTACTCTTTTGTACTCCTAGTGGCAAACCATAATGGCAGCAGGAAATTCTTCATTAAATAGTTAGTTTTAGAGTCAAAATTTTTTGGTGCCTAAGCAATGTTTTAAATTACTTGGATGACATACTTACAATTTATTTACAAATTATGCCGTACTATCTTCAATTCGCTGGTAATTATTGCTCAAAAATGTTTAACTGATGTAAGTGTAAGGTATTCACAGAACTCACATTTTAATTATCGTATGAATCTCTACNAATTATTGCTCAAAAATGTTTAACTGATGTAAGTGTAAGGTATTCACAGAACTCACATTTTAATTATCGTATGAATCTCTACAACCAACTTCAAGTACCCTATTCTCACTTCAATACGGAACAAAACTGTTTTTAACATAAACCGGCTTGGCTTAATAATCGCCAAAGCCAACATATTTTCCATAATGATAGTGCTATCTTATGCCAAGTAAATTTACTGATTGATATCCACATCTCAAATGAGTATTCTGTTGTGGAAAAGTAGCATAAGTGCATTTCCAAGGGCAACATATTAAATGAGTGATTTTCTGTGNATGAGTATTCTGTTGTGGAAAAGTAGCATAAGTGCATTTCCAAGGGCAACATATTAAATGAGTGATTTTCTGTGTGACTAACATTACTATTCCTCAGCAAAAACCATCTACTTTAGGTCACATGAAACATTTTATTAAATTTCCACCTCCTTACAACTCCTGTGTTGTATGTATACTATTTTACATCAGTAGTAAATATGAACACACTTGTGCAGTTACAGTTAGGTAGCGAAGCTACGTAATCCCGAAAAAATGATGAGCACTTTTCGTTCATAATCATTTCAAAAGCACTACACAAAAGACACTAATTTTAATCAAAGTGAAAGTGAATCTTCTATTCTGCTTATAGTTATTGATTAAACGAGAAAAGCGTAGCTGTAGATGCTTATGCGATATGTCCTTTTGTTCGTCCTGATTTCCTATTCCTATAATTTAGCAAGTGTTATCGAAGGATTCTGCATCATCTAGTTAGGGAGGTACGAGGAGGCNAGCAAGTGTTATCGAAGGATTCTGCATCATCTAGTTAGGGAGGTACGAGGAGGCTCTTAATCGTGAGATAAGAAGGAGCACGGGCCACTGCAGGAATAAACTTACNCATTCCTCAGCAAAAACCATCTACTTTAGGTCACATGAAACATTTTATTAAATTTCCACCTCCTTACAACTCCTCTGTTGTATGTATTCTATTTTACATCAGTAGTAAATATGAACACACTTGTGCTGTTACAGTTAGGTAGCGAAGCTACGTGATCCCGAAAAAATGATGAGCACGTTTCGTTCATAGTCATTTCAAAAGCACTACACAAAAGACACTAATTTTAATCAAAGTGAAAGTGAATCTTCTATTCTGCTTATAGTTATTGATTAAACGAGAAAAGCGTAGCTGTAGATGCTTATGCGATATGTCCTTTTGTTCGTCCTGATTTCCTATTCCTATAATTTAGCAAGTGTTATCGAAGGATTCTGCATCATCTAGTTAGGGAGGTACGAGGAGGCTCTTAATCGTGAGATAAGAAGGAGCACGGGCCACTGCAGGAATAAACTTACTACTAAACCACTTGTCTCGCAACTGACGAAGAGCAGAATCTAGGCTCGAGTCTCTCCGATCCCAGCCGCTCTGAAGATTTTCCAGGGTTCAACTGCAATTGTTAAAAAAAATTTAAGGGTAAGTATATAACATTTCGCGATCTATGTGAATCCTGTTTGTTGTGGTATTTATTTGAAGCTATTGTGTATTGAGTAAGAGAATACAGCGGAATCTTCATAATGAGCACTTAAGAAGGGTGATTAACTTCTTGTATTTTTCACTGCATAAGACTCTGTATAAACCGGTTGGCCGAAGAGAAAAACCTTGTAGTCTCACTTTAGCCATTGAGGCTATAATACCCGTTGGCAATGGTAAGTATGAATTTAAAGATACCTGATGGATAAGGATGCCTGAGCAATATGCTTAGGTAGAAACATGTTCTAGTCATAACTCTTGATGGATTAGTAAGAAGGCGCAAATTTCTCAAAATAACCTTTTCCTCTGGGGTTTTGCAACGGAGTCTCTCTCAATACTTTCTTTAGACATAGTGCTTCACTGGCACCAATCTCCCGATGGCTAAATGTGTAGCAATGAAGATGATCAAGGACGCCCATATTATGCGTAAAATTTAAAAATATTATGCGGCATTTACAAAAAAATTATGCGATATTATGCGCGGTGATTTAAAAGCTTATATTGACCTACTGATACAAATCAATGCATTGAAAAGAGTTTGTATACGTATATATGAGCACCACGGACGCTCCGTTACCAAAAACAAGTTGAAATAGAACCATGAATTTCAAAAATTTAGTATCCCCGATGAGGAGCGGAAAGTGCCGCTGAATGAATAAAAGTATAAAGTAAGTGGGGATGGGTACCTAAAAAGGTACCTGGAAGGATGTGATGATGGAGATNTGAGGAGCGGAAAGTGCCGCTGAATGAATAAAAGTATAAAGTAAGTGGGGATGGGTACCTAAAAAGGTACCTGGAAGGATGTGATGATGGAGATGGTGGCCCGGTGGGGCAAACAATACACTAAGTCCCGTAAGGGACAAACAACCCAAAAAGTCCAATAAATGAAGTCCCTCCTGGGACTTCAAACAACACAAACACAACCAAATAAATAATAATAATTAACTATAGTGATTGGCTGTTGCCAATCACTTTACTCCAACAAACAAACAGAAACAAAAGAATACAAAAAAATAAATAATTATATTTTAGGAAGAGAGAGGAGAACCAGCCAGTCCCAGATCCTGATCCAGTATGCTGGGACAACGCCCTTCCGCCACA